>JACXGK010005391.1:0-33349 GCA_016801125.1 Novumbra hubbsi | reverse complement strand
ACTGTATGCCCCACCACTGACTGTCAGTTGTGTATTTGAGAAATACTGTATGCCCCACCACTGACTGTCAGTTGTGTATTTGAGAAATACTGTATGCCCCACCACTGACTGTCAGTTGTGTATTTGAGAAATACTGTATGCCCCACCACTGACTGTCAGTTGTGTATTTGAGAAATACTGTATGCCCCACCACTGACTGCCAGTTGTGTACTAGCTTCATAACAGTAAGTTGGAGTTTCTGTGCCCACTGCTTTTTAACGTCAGTGCGTTATGCAGGCGTTACATAACACCATGGTACCACATTGAACTGTACACAGGCAGTGCCAGAGGCAGAGGACACGTGTGTTATTTTTGCTTTGCTTTGTTACACAGTTTGCAAAGTATCAATAAAATCCTCTCGCACTTTTTACATTATAGAAGACCACTCGCACGTTTCACTCCAAATAAAGATGTGTCGATGTGTTCGTCTGAGTAGGACACACAAAACTGCAAGTTGCCTGTCATCTTTCTCCTCACTCTCTGCGCTGCTTTGTGGCAAATGAAGGGCCCACAGTAGTTCCGCACAGCAAATGCACTTATGAACTATTTTTGCACTATTGCGCCGACTAATTGCGAGCGCTGTCTTTATCTGTAACACTGGATCATGTGAAATGTTTCTGTCCTGCTGTGCTCTGGGGACGTTAAGTATGCCTGACTGAGTCGGAGCGCCGCCAGAGTCTAAAATAGCTCAGCACAGTGATTGCAGGAGGCGGGAGTGGAGGCCAGGGAGTTAGTCAGCTACACGGCTCGTTTCGAATCAAGCAGTCATCACTGAGGCTCCCGTGCCGCATCCTTTACTGTCCCACGGAGCACGGAGCCCCAGCAGAGAGCTGAACACACCAGCTATCAGGGTCCCGTTTCACAGGTTCACAACGAGCTCTGCAGAGGTGGAGGACTTTCTTAAGAACCGATGCAAATCTTCAGAGTTGGAAAAGTAAAACCAAACTATGGAAATAGCAATGTTGTTATTACAAATATTATCATTCGTATTCATTATTTGAATATCTAATATAATTTGAATATCTACTTATATATTCAAGATCATTTTACATTTCCAGTGTAAAATGTATTATGGATAGACATTTTTATGTAACCCATTGCCAATAAACCATGGCAATGGTTAGCAACCTTGAAAGATAGCAACCTTCTGATAGGTTACTATCTTTGTTTAAGAAATAAGGTACAGTAGGTGTTGGTATATGGCCAATATTAGTCATGGCCACCTGGATAATAAAATGTATTATACAACAGGTTGAAAATGAAACCCCACAGAGATTCTTCAAATACACTTTTGAGGGAGTTCCTCAAGGAAACCTTTTGTACTTTAAATGTTCTTTAATGCAAAATAATGTAACTTGAAAAAAGACAATATTAATAAATCAGAAGGAATACGGTGGCAAAGATATATCTTATATGTTGCTTTACTCTTATCTGTTGTATTTTGAAGGCAATTGTGACTGTTCCTATGTTCTGCTTTGCTGTGGTTGTTACTGGAAGAATTGTTATCTCAGCCCTCTGCAGAGGAGGTGAAACTCATCCATTTTATCATCAATAAAAATGGAATTCACTCTGGCTCCGATTGTCTCTCCTTCTTATTCCTGCTCAGCCTGGAGCTGACAGTAGGCCACTGTGCTGACTCTCTAAGTCACTCACCTTTCCTCCTCCACAACCACCCTGATCGGGTGGTCCCACATACTTATTTATCCTGCTGTATCTTCTCAATTCCCTTATATCCCCTTGGCTCAGTGCTGAATGTTAGAGAGCAGGTTACACATATTAGCAGTCTATTGGCAGATGTATACCTCACATAAAGCTATTCAAACCAGTTGTCCTGAACAATACCATGTTTTTTTTTTTTTGCTCTTTATATTTTTCAGCAATGCTTCACAGCTGTAGTAGTGTTGTGATGTTTGAGGGTTAATCTGTTGAACTCCTCTTTATTCCAGCTATGATGAATGTGTTGGACCGGGTGCGACGCAGATCTACGTTCCCACAGACGATCCCCCTCCATATTCCCTCACGGACCCCTGTCAGAGGGGCTTCCAGCAAGCTGACTACACCACTCTGGAGATGGAGGAGCCGTCGGCTGGGGCCGGAGCTTCCTGGGTGTCCGCCAGCAGCGCCGCCGCCTCTCACTATCCAATCAGACTACCCGAGCTCAGGCAGCAGCCAATAGCCTCCATTTCCCTGTCAGCGTTCCCCCTGGAGGAGGCCCCTCCGTACGAAGCCGTGGTGAGAGGGCAGAACCAGCCCATCCCTCTGATGCCGATGGAGCTGCTCAAACACCCCTCTGAGGACAGTCGCAGTCCCCAGAGGGCCCCAGCCCTAGCACACAGGATCCTGTAGAGCGGTCTGAACGCAGCGACTCTCTGTGCAGGCAGCCAGACACACCCAGCCACCCAGACATAAACACCTCCCGGTCTGAACACGACAGTAGGACATCCTAACTTTCATCTGCTACATCCAGTGTCCCTTTGTTTGTGACAGAATGTCAAAAGAGACAGATTTCTGGACCAAAGCGGAATGTTTGGGTTGAACCTGAACTCATTCTGCTGCTGAATTTCCTCCCTGTACCTCTTCGATTAGCCGGGTCCCCCGATTCCAAGGGGTGACCCGGATCACTCAACAGTCTCACTCCCTTTACTCCTGGGTACTACTGATCACATGGGCTGAGGGTACGTAACAGGCTTTCTGTCCAGGGGGATAAACCTTATACTTTGGTTTCAATATGGGAGGCATTGAAGCATTTACGAAGCATTATCAAAGTTTGTTATTAGCACTTGAAAGCATTAGAGGTAAAGTGGTTTCACATAGATATTCTGTCTGTAGGCTTGATTCTTGTTGTGTTGAAATTACATTTCCCTTGGGAAAAAGACTATAGAAAGAAAGCCTAACTTGTCCATATGGTTTTATTTATATTTTTTACATGCAAATTATATTTTATTTATATTTAGATGACTTTAGCACTACCACGGTCGGTGAAATGTCCAGTATTTTGAAAGAAATAAATATACTCCAATTTTGTACTATTATTTAAAATACATTTTTGGTGGTATAAGGTTCTATATGGTTTCTTGATATAAACACATGATTGATAACTCTCTGTTCTCCATAATTAGGATTCCCCTTTAGGGGATGAGGTCCAGCTTGATCCTGACTGCTACTTGACAGTCACTGTACATCCGCTGCCACAGATTACTATTTTCTTTCTCGCCACTCTCTGGTAAACAGAACCACTGTGAGCTTTTTTAGCTGTTAACAAGATGAATTACAATCCCATTCACCATCTAACATCAAAGTACAAAACAACTGGTTACAGAGATAAAATGGTTATTGACTAAAGATGGGAATGGCAAAATAGTGCACACAGTTTACTGTAATAGAACTGACCTTTTCAATGTCATGAATTTAGAGAAATGTTATTCACGTGTGTTACATTATATTTATCATTGTTCCAGAATCATTTTAATGCTGTCTAATTTGTTTCTGTATTATGTTTTTTGTAGTATATATTAAGTGTACATATCTTGAGTTGAACTGTTTTCACCTGTCTGTGATCATCTTAAACATGGAATAAAATGACAGTACCTGTCAAGCACCAAGACTGTTAGACTAACAATAATAACATAATGCAACACAGATTAAAACATCAAGATCTTTTCTAATCCAAATATATTGCTATTTTTCAACTTTTGCTTTATTTTAGTTATCATGGTTTAAGTTATTCAGTTAAACTATATGTTCATCATCAACCACCCCCCCCCAAAAAAAGAAATGTGATATTACCTCCATATTTTGTGTATAGAAATGTACTTGTGGAGTAATGACCTCCTAACACCTTTGCATTTGGTCTCAGCAATTGGTATCGCTGTGTTCCTTCTCTCTCCTCTGTCACTGTTTACCTAATTTATTTTACCAAACCCTTTATTGTGAAGTGATAGCCTCACTAATGAACCCTTAAAGGATATTTTAGAGGATTTAGACGCATGATTGCTTCATTGGCATTGTGGATAAAAGTTATGACATTAATATTTATTTAGAATAGCTTTAACAATAATGTGTTTAACTGTGGAAAGACTACTATCCAATAGTTTTTGTGAAATTCACTAGAATGTACAACAACATGGATGCTTCGTACTTGAGAGGGAACCATCCAAAGATTAAATAATATACTAGGTTATTTGTCTTGCATTGCATCCTTGTGTCAGTTATTCATTATTAACTGGATTTGACATCAAGGGGGTTTGTTAAATGGCTGTTAAAAAACAAATGTTTATCTCAGCCCTAGTTAATGCATAGTATATTTGTGATCAAAGTTGTCATCTCGCACCCAGTAAACGAAGCAATGTTTGGGCTGAAAATTATTTGATGATGTGTTGATAACTTCACAGCAAGCATTTGTGCCGATTGTTATGTAGCTGCTGCAAATGTAGCGAGGCTATACAAAAGTGCAATGCGGTGAATAAGACAACTTCTTAGATTTTGTGCATTGTGACACACAAAGAGGACATCTAGAAATGCAACTTTAGCTGCCTTTACAAGTCAGTAGAACTGCACTGTTTGGTGTTGGAATGCCTAGTCCAATTCCTGTTGAGGTAAAACTGCAATGCAGTTCACTCTGGTCTTACATACTGTTTGGTCTTTGTTGTTTACTGCCTTTTCGTAGCACAATTTATATATCCAACAGAAATGTGAAATGATGTGTAATACACTTCCAATATATGGCCTCTCTATATGTCCCGCTGTTGTACACAAACGTCCTGTGTGACAATTATTATAATTTCGTATAATCACTGTCGTCATCGTATATCCATGTTTTGTATTAGAGCTTTAATTAATTTCTTATATTGGGAAAAGTAAATAAATGTTACCTCTATGATCTGAGTGTGTGTGTGACTTGAACTAGTTTTGATATTCTGGGCACCTGTTCCTGATGGTTTTTTCTGTGAGTCACAGTAATACAATTAGACTGTGCATAAATAATAATAATAGACAGGAGTCATAAGTGTTGTGGATGAGTGCTTGTGTATAGCATAAATAATAATAGACAGGAGTCATAAGAGTTGTGGATGAGTGCTTGTGTATAGCAGGAATAAGAATAGACAGGAGTCATAAGAGTTGTGGATGAGTGCTTGTGTATAGCATAAATAATAATAGACAGGAGTCATAAGAGTTGTGGATGAGTGCTTGTGTACAGTATGAATAAGGATGGACAGGAGCCATAAGAGTGGCGGATGAGTGCTTGTGTATAGCATCAAATGTAGTGTAGTGCAAGTGTAGAAACAATTTAGCACAATTATCTGGATGGACCGAATGCTGCCATCTTTGATGCATTAGTTGGCCTATATGTTGTGATGTCTAGTCTTTTGACAGCCATCCATTCTATGCTCTGCTCTTCTCTGGCTTATATGTTCCTGTAGAGGGATAGCAAGCTAGCTAGATCGCTAATATAAATCAGATTGGGCAGATGGCCTGGGCTGTGGCTCAGCTCCTAATTACTTGGGTTGCCCTGTGCAAGGCTCCTATTAGGGCGTGCCAATAGAAAGCTCATTTCCATCTTGTGCAAATGCACTCTGGATAATAAGTCCACAGAATCCATTGAGGCTATGTAAATACTGCACTTACCCAGATCTTATCGACTGGAGGAGTGGAATTATTTGAACACCTTCCTGGTGTGAGTGAAAAAGAAACAGATAACCCCTTTGAGCAGGTGTGGTCTCTGTAGCAATTTCGAAGTCACAAGACAGTTTACTGTATATCAAGGGAACAACGTTTTGTAATAACCTTACACATGTGGTTTTCATAAGTCCTGAATTCCTAAACACTCATCATGCTACTGCAAATGAGTTATAACTAAACACTATTGAACACAACCTTTTCCAAAAGCTGAGAAAATGCAGGTTTTCATTTGCAATTTACAAAAGGGTTGATCTTCCTCTTCCATCATCATATTCTGTCCCTCTTTCGCTGTGTTTTTTTTTGGTTGGGATGGGTAATATCAATCACCTGTAACAGCACAGAAAGACAACCTTATGGAGTGATTAATTTGCATTAAAGACAAGCACTGCCAAAGCCTTTTCAGCATCATCTGAGGAGCATGACTAGAATAGGTAAACATGTTAGATTCGACCACTTTTCCGATAGCACCACCTGTTGGAAGACGAACGTGTTGTCGAAATGTCAGTTTATAGCAAGGAAATTGTCTAGAAAAGATACGTCAGCATAAAATAATATTCTATAAAAACAAATTCAAACAAGTCATAGGAGTTGTGGATGCTGGTGGAAAAACGTTGTGAAATTGTAATTTGATTTTTTTTTTAATACTGCAGTAATATTAGAGTTACTGCAGTAACAATCACAACACTAACCGGGGTGTTGTGATTGGCTGCAATTTTGTTAACTGATTTCTTGTAATTCACCTACCTTCCACGTGGGGGAGAAATCCCATGTGTGTAGCACCTTTAAGCGAATGACAGTCATGCTTCCGGATTCTATCTTTCTTACCACAGTCATCTTTCATGTATGTCATGTCAAGTATGAAGTTTCATTTCCACTGTTGCCCTACTTCCTTGCTGCTATACAATAAATGCTAATTTCGATGAGTAGCGTGTAGTCTAACTAAACTGTCTTTCTCTTAACAATCATGAAGGACGGTGTCGGTGACCAAACGCCTGTCGCGCGTAAAGAGGTTTTCAACGAGTATTTAAATTACTATCATGAGATTTGGGGCAAGGGTAACATGAAACTATGTCAAGAGAATCACGTCATTGGAGGAGCTAAGCGCTTTTTGCTTTTAGAGACAGACCCTGGAGAAAGATTTTCTACCTTTGAATTCTACTTTATTGCATCCGAATGCGTAAAAGGTTTTAAAGATTGTCGGACATTCTTCAGTATGCTCATCAAAGCCACAGAAATGTTAGAGATATTCTGTGTAAATCTGTTTCTTTACCCATGGAAGAAGGAAATCAAGGTGCTTAAGGTAAAAACATAAATAACGTGCTATGCTATTTTGAAATGTACTTTCATCTTGCGCAGTGCACCCAAGCAAGTGGAGCAGGAGGTTGAGTTGTTTATAGTCTAGAAAAGGACGGTAAGCTGATGCACACGTAGTATTATGACAGAAATAGATATAGATATCGGTTAATACTATATTTATTAAGTTGAATCACTTTTTCTGTACAATGCTGCATTTTTAGAACTGCAACTGTCACATCAGGAAGTGATGTAAACGGAGGCTATATTTCTTAGCAGGCTTTGTCTGGAGAACCACTATAGGTTTTTATCCTTACCCTTCTCTGTACTCTAGTTATCATTTTTAACATAGTTTAACAAGTTGTTTAACCCTCATCTCCCACTCAGACTTTCACTGGCCCATTTGTCTACTGCATCCAACCAGTGCTGTCCAAGAGTGCCACAAAAAGAATCCTCGAAACAATTGGATATCATCTGGAGACTGACTCAGAGTACCGACTTACAAACAAAGCGGACCCTGAAACAGCAATGAAAATGGGCTTTGAGCTTTTCATGTCCCGAATAGAGTGCGAGTACCTGCTGGAGCTCATGGGTCAACAGACACCATCTGAGTGTCTGGAGATTTTACTGAGGAGAGCTACGCCACTACCTTACTCCCAGAGAGCTACTGAAGAGCCTAAGTACTTACAAAAACAAGAAGAGGAAGATGAGGCACTCCCTAATGGTTGTTCTTTGGTAGACCCGGGACCCCTGGAGTCAGGTGAGGTAGACTTGACTGAGAAGACCATCAGCGCTACACCAGGCAGGCAGCAGGAAGATGGACTGGTGCCCATCAATCTGGAAGTTCAGGCCATTGATACGACACACTCTTCAGGAATTGAAACGTCTAGGAAATTTTTAAACGAAGACCAGTCTCTCATGGAAATACGGCAGAATTACCCAGACCTTGCCATAAGGCAGAAGCTAATATTCAGAAAGCCGCTGCAGGGACCAGGGGGGCGAATCATCAAAGAGAACCCGCTTGAGGAGGGTTGCGGTTTAGCCAAATTAGCTAGCAGTGACACAAGTAGTCCCCAGTCCTTCTCAATACACACCACAGCAGTACTCAAAACCCACCCCCCCGAGGCAATTGCCAAACCCCAGCCTCTGGAGGGCAAGGCCTACAAGACCACCGTCACGGTCCACGGAACTCCTCCTCTACAGACGGGAGTGACCATTGACTGTCACATGGTGGATGACTCGGATGAGGGGGATGAGAGGATGTGCCAGCAGCATGTCCATGAACCAGGGGAGGAGAACCTGAAATACCCGGTAGAAGAGACCGTGCCGCCAAACACCAGTGGCGATGTGTCCTGTCGCCAAGGTTCCACCAGGGGCCAGAACCAGCCCATCATGTGCCATCCATCTCTGCTGAATGTCTGCACCATCACAGGCTGTGGCTGCTGTGAGGGAAGAGGCAGCCCCAACAAGCACAGTTCTAGTGGGGACACCATCAAGGAGCCGCCAAACTCCTTTTATGTCCCAACCAGCCTCAGGGAATCTCCGGTGTTGGACCCTACGACCATTGACACTCAGCAACAGGACAAGGAAGGCCTCAGCCCTCCGGCCACCGAGGAAGAACTGCTTAAGACCTATGTCATGGTGAACGAGCCTTTGGAGGAAGCAAGGTCATAATTGAATGCTAGGGATCCCGGACCGTTTAAAAATGGGAAATGGATTAACAGGTCGGTCCAAAACATGACTTGCCCTTAAGCCGTTTTGGCCTGGGGCACCTTAATGTATGAAGGGGACAATAAGTTCATCTTCAGTATTTCCTGATCATTGCTTTGTACTGATTCTCAGGTGATTTATTTTTCTACAATGTTGATTATGATCGAGCTAATTTGAAGTGGAAGACTTTTTCCACAGTATCATCTTAGTGATGGTGCCTTACTGTAATGATGAAATGTCAATCCTGCACTTAGGTTTTCTTGGACCTTGCACAGTCCTCGAGACTGAGACATTTTTTTGTAATGTTTATGTAAATGTCTAACTGCAATTCGATTAATGTTCTTCAGAAGCTGAAATGGATCATTAAAAATGTACAATTAGAATAAATGTATGTAGCTACAACATAATAATTCATAAAAACAACATTTAATGTTATAACAGTTGGTCCAGTTCATAACTTAAGTGCTTTTCCAGACTAACAACATGGTTCTGAACCACATGTGGCTACTAATAAATAAGAATGTGACATTGCCATATCTTGGTCAGCAGCCTTCTATACTGAATAAGGTGGTTACCCACTGACAATGTAAAGTACAGTATAGAGGCTGTCCCAGCAGCTGGAAAATGTTTACATTATTTCAGGAATTATATCACAATTAAGTAACAGGGAACTAAACAATATCTTAATCCCATTTTGAAAGAATCAACTACAGTCCGAGAAAAAAGTCAATAATCTTGTGAACGATGTTTTGGACAGAAGAAAATGTAAACTGAGACATTTGTAAAGTGTGTTCTGTGACAGGAACTAGCTCGTTCTGGTATGCTGGAATTGTTCTCACAGAACCTTCCCCTCTTGTTACATAAATACATGGACACGCTGACACACACACTTCTCACTGAACTAAAACAATGAGTTGGGTCAAGTTGGTAGAAAACTATTTCTACCAGTAAGGGTTGCTTTTCTACATACACCTTCATTATACATTCCTCGCTGCTAAAATCTTCTCTCTGTTCTCCTCATACTGGTGGAGCATCTTCTGCATGTCATCATCTGCTGAAATGACCTTGAAAACAAGCACAAATATATAGTCAATACATCTTGTGAACCTTCATGTACAGATTACAGTCATGCGAACAGAATGCTCAGCAATTTCATTGATGCAGACCTGTCTTTTGTTCTAACAATAATTCCTTGGCACAAGGGGGGGGGGACAGCTGGACACGCCCATGTCAGAATAGAATATAACACTGTCCATCATTTATAGCCCTTGACAGCCCAACCCACATTGGTTAAAATGAACAACCACTCACAAGCACTGGTGCAGGAATATTGAAGGACGTCTTCTTTACCAGCCAGTCTTCATACAGCTGATGAATGACTTCTAAGTATTCCTAAAAAAAGAAAGAGAAGGATGGCTGGATCAGAGATAAGATTGAGTCCTAGAACATCTGTGAAGTTAGTCCAACAGCATCCTTGAGTTCCTGTTGTTGTTCTACTCTCACCAAAGGAATGACCTTCTCCTCCTCTCTGCATCTCTCTTTCAGCCTTTCATGGCAGGTCTGTGGAGATGTCTGGAGGTAAACTGAAACAAAAGAGTAGAGTGCTGCCTGTAGACAAAATACAAACTCGACAAAGTTTACATTCAGTTATATACAATAGAAGTCAACGGAATTGGAACAAGCTAAACTAGGTCCTACTAAGTACCAACCAAATCCCAATGAAGTAGTGCAGCAGTTCTGCACAGCTTACCGATAAGATCCACCGGAATGGTGATGTTCTGTGTGATCCACTCAAACCACTCACTAAGAACGGCAAAGTCCACTTCTGGCATCTTCCCACTGCAGGCAGCAAAATATTGTCAAGTATAAATTAGTGGTTCTCAAACCCTTCCTTGGAACCCCCAGACATCTGACAGTTTGGTCGTAGCCCTGAAGTAGCTCATCTGAAGCCAATTATAACAATAATACATGACTTATAAGTGTCACGGACAAGTTGCTCAAAAATGATGCGATTACAAGTTGCTAGCTTTGAAAGTATTAAATACAGGATGCAGCTGGGGGTTGCCAAGAGAAGTTTGAAAACCACTGAAGTATAGAAAATTAACTACATGGAACACATAAAACCCAGCTAAAATGCGGTGTGTGAAATACATCATGCATATTACCTTCTAAATAGGTTCTCTACAAAGATATACTTGGCACTGTAGATAGACCTTTCTATCATTCTCACTGGGGCAGACTGGAATCAAGAAACACAAAACAGAACATGTCGATTAAGCATGTGGTTGATGAGGGAACGCTCATAATGAGAACGCACTCAGAGTGAAACCTAATTAGTATTCAAGGAGTGTCACTGGGACTTTGGCAGTGTCTTGGGCCCTGGGAAGAAACATAAAAAAAATTCCACCTCTTGGCAACTGAAAAGAAAATGTTGAAAAAAGTCTGCGATTCCACACACTGTACCATGAGTGGAGATGGAGCAATTAACCAATTAAACACAAATCAAAACTTCTCGGTTTTGTAACCGGAAAGTGTATCTGTTCTCACTCACAAAAAGGTACATTACGGTGCATACTTTTGTTTTATGAACAACAGACACACAGTCAGGAACTTTTAACAAACACTGACGGTGCAGCCTGCAGACAAAACAAAAAAACAAGTTAGACCAGCTTAAACTGCCGTGTGGCACATACTGTCACAAAAGCATTGTTTGTGTTTAAAAGTTGTGGCTTCGAGACCACCATATACCTGTACACCCCCATAGTCCCTCTAGGGAGAACTTAAATGAGTTGAAATAATAAATAAATAACTATTTTAGTGGCAAGTTGACTAATGAAACATTGACTTGGTAGAGAATTAGATAAAAATGTGACAAAATACACAAATAGAAAATGCTGAACAATTTTGTAATATAGGCAAGTTGATCAAAAGAGCTCTGCATCCTTTTTGAACTCTACCAGTCCCTCCCTGTTTGAGAACCACTGAATTATGCAATGTTAAATGCAAATATTTGTATACTAATGACATTTTGGCAAATTTAGCAGAAATGCTCATCCAGAAAGATAAGTGGATGCTGCTCTGTGCAATGTTTCAAGTGCTTACTGTTGTTGAGAGGTGTCTGTCCAACATGGTTAGCTGAATGTAGGTCTGTAGGGTGATGCCCCATCGCGCAGGGTCCTGATACATCAACCCCTGCAGGATGGAATGTCTGAGGTTAGCCTGCCAATAATACATATCAAAATCAACCACGTTGTTTATAATGGTCTCATACCAGGGGGTTGTGTCCTCGAAGATTCCTCCATTTTGAAACAGGTTCAGTCAGCACCTGAGGAAGACGAAAATAAAGTGTAGCTCAATTTTACCTGTTGTTTCAAACCATGCAGCCTGGGGAATAAAAAATGTAATGCAGTAATGTTGAACGAGCAGGTTTGCATGCATTTTCTTTTTACCTCAATGTTACTGGTTTTATTGAAATATTCAAGACATGTTGTCTTTCCACAGGCAATATTCCCCTCAACCCAGATCTAAAGCAGGAGAACAATATAGATTATATTGAATTGTCTCGAAAAAACTGTAGGCAGCAAATGGTGTACATATTTAGAAGCTTTTTTTTAAGGATTTTAAATTACAGTTCATACCACTAAATTTTTCTCTTCCACATTCCGCACCAGCTTTCCTTGGGAGGAGTAAGACAACATTGTGAGATAACTTGACTTCTTGGTATCAGCTTGTTTGCAGCTATCGAGATAGTGGTAACTTTGTGGCCTAATTTGGTAAGAGCAAATTGATTAGTATGAAGCCTTCCTCGAATACTGTAGCTAGGAGTTATTGCAGTGTTCGTGGATGGTGTTAATGTGTTACAGCATTCACTGATGATTGCAAAATGTTCTCCGGATGTAAGTGTATTGTTTCTAAACAAACATTTAATAAATGTCCTTTTTTATAATGAAAGAGATTATAAAGAAAACGCAACTTGCTACAATTAGAAACGAAGGATAGACATCAATCCGTAACATGTGTAATCAAGTTAACGACAACAAACATTCAAAAACGTGGTTTTTGTAATCAACACCTAGGGATAGCGTAGTTTTATGGCCAAAGGGGGTACACGTTGTTACGTACTGTTAAAGTTACCCCATACGGTTTTGCTCAGATGCAATATTGAGACATACAACACCCTTTGTCGAAAAAAAGTGTTAGATTTTATCGCACTCAAATCAAAAAGTGCTTCAGAACACTAAACATGTCCTTCACGCAAGGAAACCTACTTGAGTGGTGCTTTGTATTGTAGCAATTCTTGCTATAGGCTCTTGTCCGGAAATGCGCACAGGGTTTATCGAAAAATGATTTGCAGCGAACAGTCACCAATCGCCTTGATGTGACAGCAGGATGAGAATATAGCCGAGGAGCAGATATCCACAAATTGTTAATAAAGACAGAAGCAAATGACATCTCAAAACATTATCGGGAACGCAAAGTTAAACCTCTTCGTGTTTTACGGAAAGCTAAAGCAAAGCTCAATTTTAGATTAGCATACCAACAGCAACATAAAAAACACTTCCGGTTCAGGAACATTTTGTACATTTCTAAATAAAAATGGCCAACGTACTATTTCAAAAAAACATAATTTGAATTTATTAAGAAATTGTACCCCTCATAAACAACAACTAATATTTTTGATGAATTTCAATAAAAAGTTTGAATTTAAATATGTTCCATGGTCAAAATGTAAATGACTGAATATGTAATACATTTTGCCTCATAGTTCAAAACGATTGTATGTGCCACAGTGAAAGAGTTTTGGGAAATGTGTAAAGTAAAACAAAACTCTATAATCAAGAGTAACCGCCCACACCAATTGCCACAATGTAACTCATTGGATATGAAATACATATTGACTCATACAGAATGTATTGTAAGAAATGTTCAGGAGAGTGAAAATATGTAATGTAAATATCATAATGCAATAAATGTTTTCAATAGGGGTCTGGAATGCAGGCAGATCACAGCGCTGTTATCTACTTCATCTCAGTCCACTGAAAGTGAGCTTGGGCCCAGAGAAGACATTGGCGTTTCTGGATATTGTTTATGTATGGTTTCTTTGTTATATGGTAGAATTGTAATTTTTGGATGCTGCATACTGTGTTCACAACCAATGATTTTTAGAAGCAGTCCTGAGCCCATCCGGTGATCCAGTCCCATCCAGTGCTGCCTGAAGGCCCAAAGATCACAGCCATCCAATATTGGTTTATGCCCTTGTATTGGTTTATGCCATATTCTATTAATCTTTTTCCACAAATCTTTACGTTGTTATACATTTCAATTCTCTAATTGTGACAGTATTTAATCGCACAGTTTTTCAGAGTGGTAAAACCCTCCCCATCCTTACTTACTTGTCTGACAAGACGATCCTCTTTGGAATATTTTTTTTTAATTCCCAATCATGTTACTTAGCTGTTGCCAATTGACCTAATTAGTTGTGTGATATTCCACCAGGTTAAGTTTGTAACATTCCACCCACCTTTCCAGTATTTTGGTGCCTCTGTTCCAGTTTTTTTTTTTATGTGTTGCTTGCATCAAGTTAGAAGTAAGTATTTGTATTTTGTAAGAAACAAATACATTTCTCAGTCCAATCATTGAATATAGGGTTTAAATTATTGCTTTTTGTTCATATTTAAATTTTACACAGCGTGCCAACTTTTTGGAAACAGGGTTTTAATAGTTAAGTTTACGTGGGAAGTACTTCCTGGTTGATGATGTCAGCCGTGTGGAGCTTTGGTGAGATTAGCGTCATGCAGACAATACTTCCGGTTTTCGTATTTTGCCTTCATATTAAATGTCAGTGATGAAACGCTGTATGTATGACATAAAAACAATGTTCTTTCAGCTTTGCTTAGGGTATATTGTAAAAAAATATTTTCAAATGAATAACTACTTGGCAAAAATAAACTGAAAGGCATTACTTTTCAAATCATAAGTTGCATATTGTTAAACAACAAGGTTAAACAATGTCATTATTTTAATGATATCAATCTTGTTACTTTGCATGTATCCCATGTACAGTAATATTATAGTGTACTAAAATTTGTACAATTACAATTTGTATTACAATGTACAGTAATATTATCGTGTATTAAAATGCTTAGTTTTTTACTGCGCCTATTTACAGGTTGAAAAGGTGAAATATTTGATTTATAAATAAAGGGTCATTTACAGTAGCTACACAGCGACAGAGACAACAGTTAGGAGCATTTATAGTTGACTGGTTATTTGTTTATTTGGGGTTATGTATTAGCTAGTCGGTTTACCAGTTATATCACTGTTGCAGAGGGCGAGATGGGGGCCAGTGGCTTACGCGCCTTAGACAGGGTACGAGCACGGCCATGGAGTATGCACTCTTGTCTTGGACGGTGGTGGCGGCTGGAACGAGACAGCTCTATGGACCTCCTTTCGCAGGAGACTGCAAACGGAGGTCCAGAAGGAGCTGGTTTGCGTTAACGAGTTCATGCCGCTGGGTGTCTACATCGACTGGGCCTCTGCCATCAATGAGCAGTTCCGGAACCGAGACCGTTTGGCATTCCGTGCCCTTCCTCTTTCCTCAGGAGCCGGAACCTGAACATGTGGAATTGGGAATTACAAGGCTCACTGCAGAAGACAGGAGAGGACGATGAAGTCAACAGGGCCTGTGCCTGTTCTGCGATGAGAAGGGGTACATTGGGAAGAGGCGTGCCTCGGCCCAGATGCAGAGCAGGAAGGGGATGGGTAGCCTGAGTGCACGGGTAGGCACAGTAGGTTTGATGCTCAGTTGCGTTGCATGCGTTTGATGCTCAGTTGCGTTGTCTCACTCATGCCTCTACAGCCGTGATTGACTCCGGTGCAGCAGGGTATTTCATTGACCGGTCCTTGGTGTCCTCTCTTGGGCTGCCATTGCGACGTTTGAGGTCCTCCCTGCCCATCCAGGCTCTGGAGGGGCGTCCTGTGGGGTCCAGTTCCGTAACCCATGTGGCCCGCTCACTCACTTTCACCATCAACGGCTGTCACCGAGAGAGACTGGAATTTCTGGTGATGATGTCATCCATACATCCATCATCCTGGGTCTAACCCTAACATTGTCAAGAAGAAGAAGCTTGTGCGGTCCTCCAAAGTCTGCTCGACCATCAGCTATACATGAAAGGAGAGAAGTGCACATTCAACCCCAGTCCACCATCTCCTTCCTGGGGTTGCGCATTGCTCCAAGGGGCGTGAAGATGGAGGAACTGAAGGTGGAGGCGAGGTGAGGTCATGGCCGGTCCTGGAAACCTTCGGGTTTGACAATTTATGGCACCGGTTAATCCAGGGATTTGGCACCATCGCGGCCCCACTCACATCTTTGCTGAAAGGCCAACCTTAGCGGCCTTCTTGACCTGAGGGGTAGATTCAGCACTGCTCCCCTGCTATGCCACCCGGATCCACTCAAGACCTTCACGGTCAAGGTGGATGTGTCCAAGGGACAGAGTTATGGGCGGATTTACCTAGAGACAAGTACATCCATTCTCGCTTCTTGCACAGTGTGTCCTCTCCTGGGACATCGACACTGAAATCCAATGAGCAGGGATACTGGAGACCAACAATGAAATCCCCGCACAGGCAATGTAGGTGACCACCACTCCAGCGTCCCCACACCCAGGCTTCCGGACCCTGGAGGCGCTCCAGGGAAAGTACTGGTGGTCTGGCATGGGGACCATACGTCCTGTCTGGCACCGGGTGCGCACAGCCAACAGCGCTGCGATTGGCTCCAGCGGGTAAGCTCTACCCCCTACCAGTACCTCAGCAACTCCTTGTATGATCTCTGTCACTCTAGAACTCCCCCCTCTCCCATCTTACCTCCCTGTGGTCATTCAACATCTCTCCCTTTTCCGTATTTTCCATTCTCTGTTGCTCTGTTTCATCCCTTCCTCTTTCATACTGGCTGCCTCATCCTTCATCCTGCCTGCCTCCCTCCCATTTCATCTACGCAGCTTCCTCTTTCATCCTAGCTGCCTCCTCCTTCATCATGGCTGCCTTCTCCTTCATCCTGGCTACTTCTTCCTCCTGCTCTCTCTTCATCTCCTCTCACTCCCATTTCACCTTCTGCCTGTCGTCATTCTATATCTCTGCCTTGTGAAGACTTACAGAAAACTTTGACTTCTGTCATTGCCAACAAAGGGTATACAACCAAGTATTGACATAAACTTTTGTTATTGACCAAATACCTATTTTCCACCATAATTTGCAAATAAATTCATTAAAAATCCTACAATGTGATTTTCTGGATTTCTTTTCTCATTTTGTCTGTCATAGTTGAAGTGTACCTGTGATTAAAATTACAGGCCTCTCTCATCTTTTTTAGTGGGAGAACTTGCACAATTGGTGGCTAACTAAATACCTTTTTGCCCCACTGTAAGAATAGTTGGATAGCAACAGTCGTATTCAAACTCGAAAATAATTATCAGATTCTATCTAGCATAGCAATCTAACATTTGAATCCAATACATTCAACAATAATCTATTATGTATTACTAAAATGAAAACAGACCAACAATGAAAGATAGAGGGAAAGAGAAAGAAGGCATACAATTGGGATGCTTTGAATGAACTTCTTTTAACTGAAATTATATTCACAATCCCTTATTTTGGCATTTTCTACCATGCTTTAGATAATACTTTCCAACCAGAAAAGTATTCCCACTGTAACATTACACCTTGCTGTACAACCCCTATAAACAATGTGAACACTTTGAACATGTTCAAATAAATGAATAGTTTGTGTTTTGCTTTTTTGAAGGGATTGAATGCATATCACTATACATAATAGAACGGATAAAACATTTAATTGTGTCCATTTGTCTTATTTCTGTGCATTTAATGAAGAATTTTAGAATGTGATGTAGAAATTAGCCAATGACAATTGTATTCTGTGATTCTTTAAACCAGCCATATCAAACCATATGAAAAGCTATTGAAGCAATGGGGGATTTTAGCCTGTTTTACACATTCTATCCAAATCACCGTTCAATGTATACCATCAATTTCAGGTGAATTTGCATTTCAGGGGATTTTATTTAAAACATCTTACCATTTTACTTCCACTAACTGTAGCTTGTGATGCCTAATTATACCCATAGTTTATACTGGCTGTTTAAGACAACATGGTTTCAGTTTCATTTGGCAACATCCTTAAGAGGAACCCTGTGACATTACATTTTTAAAATATAAATAACCTGTGTAGTCTCGTCTAATAGCCAAAATCCAAATTGATAACTTGAAAAAATATGAAGAAATGTCAGGCTATCTTATTCAATATTTGGTCAATATGTGTTTCTTATATAATCCCCTTTGATAAACTATACAAAAAATAAATGTCAAGCAATAGACTTACCTCTACAGATGGTTTAGATAACATCTACTTGATGTTATCTAAACCATCTGCATTGTCAATGTACAATTATTTCATTTTTTTATTATTTGAAAATGGTTTAGTTATTTAAAAGAAAATTCCACAAACTTCAAAACTACCTGCAGGACCCCACTGATTGTGGACCAGAGTTTGAAAACAAATAGATAAAACGTTTATATTTTATCAGCTCTTAGACCTGCTTTCCCCGCACAAACCACAATCACCATTGAGTTCATTGATGCTTCTTCAGATGTTGTTATTAGGTAGATATGGTCAATATTTATTTAGCCTATTTAAAGGGCATTACGACGGAGACATGTTTTAGATATTAACTCATGATTAATTTGTTTTAATGAGGCGCGTATGTTTTTTTAACGCCTTTTGTGTTTAACAGCAATGGTTGGGTTGCACATTTCTGTGAAACAAACTGTAATTTCCTGCTACTAAAGCGACATATCTTATTCAGGAAGTAAAGCACAGACTAAGTTCGTTGTTTTGAAAGCTGTCAATATGGCAGTTGACAGCTCCAAAACAAGCAATAGAATCAATTCCCTAACCATGGAGGTTGATTTTGGTTTTCTCAGATCCTTGAGGGGTATCGTGAAATTTGCAGAACTGGTGAGACAGTTTTTATAAACATTTTCTTTGACAAACCATTGTGTCTTGGAAAGCAGCGTCAACTAAGATATAGCAATATCTGGTATAAATGGTTCAATTATTGTTTTTTAAATAGCATTTAACATTTGTTTCTTCTTACAGAGTGATACATTTAAGTTACATTCTTTCTTAAAAGCATTGTCTAGAAGAAATTAGGAAGCAGAAGTAAACGAGAATAAAGTTGTTTAGTTCCTCTAAATTGTACCCAGTCAAACCCAGTTGGTAGGCCCAATGCTTGGCTTGGGCAAAAGAAAAATACAAATTACACATTAGACTATGTTCATCAAAATGTATGTGTTAATAGGGCTTGTTCCAATGAGGAGTTCTGGCCCAAGTCAAGCACTGGGTCTTGTTGATGGGTTGGGTTACCTAATAGAATATACTGTGGTGTCCCCTAGTGGACATTACATTTTTATCAACCAAATCTACAATCATTTTCAAAGGATTTTATACCAGACAACATTTTCATTTGTAGGACAAGAATATCTGTGAATACAGTTGGATATAGATCATCAGTAAGCATAAGGCCACACTGACAATTCTCTCTTTTTCAGGGGACTATGTTTGTAGCTTTTGTGTGTTTCGCTGCAGCATTCAGGTCCACATTTATTGCAGCTACATGCATGGAGTTTGTGATCACCTTCTTCCTGATTCTGCTTTACACTCTGAAGTTAAACAAGAAGATAACAATGTTCTTCTGGCCTCTCATTGTAAGGAACCTACTCAATTGAATTGTTTTCTGTCTGTCTTTCACGTTCATCAGCTGTTACGAATGTGTCCGGCCGTCAAGCTTTCTGAAAAATGTCGATTGTATTCTCTTCATCAGGATGTGATCAACTCAATTTTTGCAGCAGTCTTCTTACTTATCCTGAGTTTGATAGCGGTTTCCAGGTACACAGAGGCAGCAACCTTAGTTGGAGCGGTGAGACCACTTGTTTTGCCTTTTCACTTTCTAATTGTAGGACTCCTAGACCTGAGTCGATTTTTCCTATGCACACTCTTATGTCAGTAATGAACTCAGTAATAACTTGTAGTCTATGGCCAAATGTGAACACTTGCATGTTGTCCTTATCCAGATAGTGGGGTTGGTAGCAACAGGCCTCTGGTGTTGGGATGGCAGCATGCTTTTCAAGAGGATCACATTCAATCAACCAAGATCAGTGGCAAGTGGCACTCCACAGTAACTATACCAGCATTGTATTGTCTTACTTAAGATACCACCATTGTATGGAAAGCAATTGTTTGTATAATCTATGCAACAACACTGTGCATGTGTGTTTATATATGTGTGGGTGTGGTGGGGTACATGGGGGCCCCTCCATTTTGGTTCTGTTTTATTTTGTTTATGGATGTCTGTTCCTTTCTCTTTGGTTCACCTTTGGTGTGGGGGACTTCCACTGTTAGGGTTAGGTTACGGTTAGACACAGGGCCCTTAATATAACATTTGCTTCTCTTTTCACAGCTAAAATAAACATTTCCGTTAATAAACAGCCTCATCTAGAAGTAGGTGGCAGTGCAATCTCACCATTTGCCTTTTGTAGAATTGTGTGCTGGTGAGGTGAAAGAACAACTGTGACTTTTTGTAGAATTGTGTGGAAAATCCAACTGACCCTGGAGTCATTCATCACTTCAGGGATTTAGTCTACGTAGTTATCTAGTCATTTATGTGTTTTTTCACCTTCAGAGTAGTTTGATGAACCTGTGTTGGCTGTAAATGTACAACCTGATGAATGAGTGATGGAAATGGTCACGTTAATGATGCAATGTCCAGATTTTTCCATGTAATGAATACAAGAGTGCAGTAACAGATGAAAATGTGCTGATTTACAGCAGTGATGATGATGATTTGTGTTGTGTTTGTAAATTCAGTTTGTGAATGGCTGTGAAACACATAAATCTCTGTATTTACCAATGCATGGCTATGTGTTTACCTGGGACCTTATACACCAGATAATTCAAGTGATACGGCAAGAACTGACAGACAGTGCAGACCTGACTACAAAACACTAGGCAAATGGTTCTTCCAAACTGGCCCCAAATTGTAACTGTATGCTGAGCCATTTTCCAAAGGGCATCCCCAAACCCTCACAAAAAGTGTAAATCTTGCCTATGTTGTGTTTTTGTTATGTCAGTGGTGACTAGCATTTAGCCTAACTTGTGAGAACGTGAACCTTTCTGTCCGTAATAGTTTAGGTATCTCGCAGTAGGCAAACTTTTATCGCAGGCTTGTCCAGCTTTTGTTTTCAACCACACAGATCATACAAATCCTTTTTTGTCTGTGTAGATTTGTGTCTTTTTTTTTGATTCCTTGCAATGAATATGAGGGAATACAATTGTCAGTGTTATTTTTCCCCGGATCAGTTAGCTTTGTGTTACTTTTATCCCACAGGTCTATGCTGTAACTTCTCCCAGGCTTACACCAAATACTGGCTAAAGTGAACCTAGATTGGTGCCTATAACAACCGTATTTAACAGACCAAATACTAAAAGCTACAAAAAAATGCAAAGAGTGTGGCCACAGCGAAATGGATTGCCAGTGTGCAGTCAAACTGGCAATCCAGTTTCGAACACTCCCCGTGATACCTTGAGTTTTCTCAAACTCCTCAAGGGTGGCTTCTTTTGTTGGGTGATGGTGCACCGCGGGTTCGCTTTTCTCATCTATTTCGGACAATCATTTTGAGGGTTCACATTACTTTTAATAGCTATAAAATAGTACTCCACCACCCGTTCTGTCAAAAAATATCCACTAAATAAATACATTTACCCTACCCGTGGCCTAAATGTTTCCCTAGACGTAGCCTAATAATGATTTGATATTTCTGTATAATACTGAACGGTGAAATGGTACGCTTACAACTTAAGAGTTCTGCTACACAGTATGTCATCACATTTTTTTAAATACATTTTATTTTTTACTATTTTGCTTTAACGACTAGGCCTATTGTCACGGATCTCGGTCGAGCATCTGTAGAATGCAGATGTTGCGCTTTTTTGAACTACGCTTCCGCAATGTCATTATTTCCGTTTCCACAAGAAGCAACACGCTTTTTCAGGGCTGTCCATTTTCCGCTTTCTCAACTCTTCCATTCTCTGTCAGTCTGCTGGATGTGTAACCATTATTGAGGTCAAACATAAATCTTTGCAATGGGGGACATCGAGGCTCCCGATGAGACTGGACCGGGGCAAAGTGTCCTTCAAGCTATTCTTCCAGGAGCAAAAGAATTCGCCTTTTCACGGAAAGGACAGCTACTTATTGCAGAAGTGGTAAAGTAACTTAATTCGGTCAGAGTTCGAAGGAGAGATATTAAAACCATCATTTCCATTGTTTCGTCGGCATACTTTTCTTCAACGCTGCAAAGCGAAGCAGATGAGTAAAAATGTAGTTTTCGGGGGCGTGGTACTCTCGAGTTTGTGCTATTCGTGTTTTATTATTGAACTGGGAAAAGCATTTTTGTTTGAATGTATGCTATTCCATTTGGTACATAAACATTGTAGTCTCGTTTTTATGTTCAAATTTATACAAGAAACAATCATCCTTTTTCCGTCAAATGTGTTTAAATAAATATTTAATTTGATATAGACACATATCGGTGACTTTCAAAGAAGTTCGAGACAAGCCTTCCTTTCAATTCACGTCGTCCTTTTAATTCACGTTTACATCACTTTGATTTAAATTATTTTTTATGACATAATACAATTTTTTTTACAACAAATGTTGTATGTTATATTTTTTCTTGTTTATTATCCATTATACTGATCTGGCCTCGTATAACCCATGTTTACACTGTAGCAAGAAGTAAACAACACAATTGCAAGTAATTATATATTTCCTGTGGTCATCATGGTCAGTCCCTCGGAAATCGACTCCGTATTAGACCTGTGTTAGTGGATATCTAATAAAGGTTTGATGTGCAGTAGCCCATTTTAGGGGCAGAGTTATTCTACTTTAAAGTTAAACAAGATGGTCTTATGGTAAAAAGAAATGTCAAAGGGTTAGTTGGCTAATAAAATAACATAGTTTGCAAATTATTTGCAGTAATTATTCTGGAAACAAAACCATGATTATTTTAAACCTTAAATATCTGGGAGGGAAATCAGAGGGTCTGTTAGCAAGGTGTAAAGAGGGTAATCAACAAGGATTTGAACTGATTGGACACAAACATGATCATAGAGGTCTGTCATGTGACATTCAGTTGTTGGATGTTATATGTAAAACAATGATTTCCTTTGTTCTTTCTAATAACACTCATAGAGGGCATATTCCCAGATGCACATTGTAAAGAGGAATTTAGTAGATGGCTCTGGCTGAATGGCCCTATAAGGTAAAGGAATCCGTCTCCCAGAACAATACAACCTCTCTATACACCCACTTAGAATATTATCTACTCCCTTGGATACTACAATGACTTTAACAATGGAAAACGCTCAGTTCAACCTTAAATGGGCTGGTTTTAGTGTTTTGCTCCACAGCTGAGAAACGTATGCATTAAGTTGAATGACAATAATGCCTTGGTTCTCTGTAGCATCCGCTTGCAGTGTGTGGTAAACCAATTCCCCATAGCGAGACTACGTTTTCCAGATCCATAGAGAATGTTTCTTGTTGCTTTGTCGCATATTTGGTCAGAACTATTTCTGCTGTGCCATGTAAAGTACACCGTGCAGCAATGTACTCCTCAATGGAATTCTGCGAGGGTCTGAAATGAGAAACTCTAGCAACGTCAAGGTTGGGCAAAAATGCTTGATCATCAGAATCACAAAGTATTCAGTGTTTGTTTGATGATGAAGCACCTTCAAAGTGAAAGATTAAAAACCCCCAAAGTAAAAAAAAAACAAAAACAATACAGTCAGCTTTTAGTGCCAGCAGTAGCAAAATACTGCATTTTAGGGGAGTTCCCAACCCTGAGACCAGTGTTGTCTATGGTTTAATGACCCAGTGTAACAAAGACAAGATGGCTCAGCTCTCATCGCCTAGTCTTGTTCAATGATGTTAACCGAAGGGTCTTAGGACAAGGGGGTTTACATTAAGCAAATGTTTACCTGCACTATCACAAGGAGAGCTTTCTAAAGAAACCACAATTCTATGACTCATAGAGTTGGTATAAACAACACTTTCCAACTGCTGTATCAAGGACAAGAGATTGTCTGTCTGTATCCGTGTAGGGCCATTATATTTATAATTCCAGAGCTGCATCTTATTACAGCGGGAAACAGGAAATGTAATAGCTTTGAGACACTGTTACATATTTTGTGATGGACTAAAATAACGTGGGTTCTCTTGTCACTTTCACTATCTCTGTCTTTCAATATCTCTGTCTTTCACTATCTCTGCCTTTCACTATCTCGGCCTTTCACTATCTCGGCCTTTCACTATCTCTGCCTTTCACTATCTCTGTCTTTCATCTCCACCAGGCCCTAACCCTCATTGCCTTCATCTGTTTTGTGGCGTCTACGGCAGCAGCCTTCGTCACAGCACCCCTAATTGAGTTCCTGGCGGCCCTCTTCCTCCTCTTTGCCTATTCCACTAAACTCAATGAGCGATTTAAGGGATTCTACTTTCCTTTGATGGTGAGTATATTTTGTCAGTCGATATGGACATGGATATTTTGTTGTGTTAAACGCAGTGTTTCTCAACCCTGCTCCTGGGCGACCCCCTGCCCTGAATGTTTTAGATCTCTCCCTGCTCTGTTACACCTGATTCAAATGATCAGCTCACTGTGGAGTCCTTCATGAGCTACATCAGGTATGTTAGGGCAGGGAGAGATCTACAACAAGCAGGGCAGGGGGGCGGCCATGAGCTGTGTTAAATCCTTATTCAAAAATGGGTTCAATTAATTTCTTTCCTCAGAATTCTGCACACAATACCCCATAATGACAAGGTGAAAAGGTTTGTTTAATATTTTCAATAGATTAGCAAAAATTAAGTATTTACAGCCTTTGCTCAATACTTTGTTGAAGCAACTTTGGTAGCTGTTACAGCCTTCAGCCTTTTTGAGTATGAAGCTACAAGCTTGGTACACTTATTTTTGGGCAGTTTCTCCCATTTTCTTTGCAGGACCACTCAAGCTCCACCAGGTTGGATGGGGAGGATAGGTGCACAGCCATTTTCAGATCTGTGTGCTTAGGGTCGTTGTCCTGTTGGAACATGAACCTTCGCCCCAGTCTGAAGTTCATAGCGCTCTGGAGCAGGTTTCCATAAAAGGATGTTTCCTGTTGCATTCATCCTTCCCTCAATCCTGACTAGTCTCCCAGTTCAGGCCGCTGAAAAACATCTCCACAGCATGATGTTGCCACAACCATTATTCACTGTAGGGATGGTATTGGCCAGGTGATGAGCCATGCCTGGTCTCCAGACATGACGCTTGGCATTCAGGCCAAAGAGTTCATCAGACCACAGAATTTTCTTTCTCATGGTCTGAGAGTCCTCCAGGTGCCTTTTGGGGCTGTCATGTGCCTTTAACTGAGGAGTAGCTTCTGTCTGGCCACTCTACCATACAGTCCTGATTAGTGGAGTGCTGCAGAGATGGTTGTCTTTTGGGAATTTTCTCCTTTTTCACAGAGCAAGCCAGAGCTCTGTCTGAGTGACCATCGGGTTCTTGGTCACCGCCCTGACTAAGACCCTTCTAACCCTGATCGCTCATTTTAGACGGGGAGCAACTCTTGAGTCCTGGTGGTTCAAACTTCTTCCATTTATGGAAGGTGGAAGCCACTGTGCTCATTGGGACCTTCAGTTCTGCATGAATTTTTCTGTACCCTTCCCTAGATCTGTGCCTCGATACAATCCTGTCTCAGAGGTCTACAGCCAATTCCTTGGACTTCATGGCTAGGTTTGAGCTCTGACATGCACTGTCAACTGTGGGACCTTATATAGACAGGTGTGTGCCTTTCCAAATCATGTCCAATCAACTGAATCTACCACAGGTGGACTCCAATCAAGTCGTAGAAACATCTCAAGAATGATCAGTGGAAACAGGATGCACCTGTGCTAAATTGTTAGTGTCATGGCAAAGGCTGTGAATATTTATGTACATGGGATTTCTTTTTTTTTTTTATAGAATTGCAAAAATAAAAAATTAACATTTTACATTATCATTATGGGGTATTGTGTGTAGAATTTTAAGAAAAGAAAATGTAATCCATTTTGTTTAATGTGTAAAAGTGAAGTGCTGTGAATACTTTCCGGATGCACTGTATTTATATTTCTGTCATTATGTCTCTATTTTAGGATTTCCTGCGCTGTGTTAGTGCATCAATCATCTTTTTCATCATCTCCATAATATCTGTTTCCAAGTACACAGACGGGGCCTCTAAAGCAGCAGGGGTAATTCATCCTTTTTTTACTTTTAAGACTTTTACCCCCTAACTTTCTGTGTGACACAATTCCCAGTGTTTCTACAATTTCTAAAATATTATAGCTATCTTGTCAGATACCCCTTCCTGGTCTAACTAACTGTTTCTGGTTTACCTTGTGGTTTCTGGTTGAGCTAGGGGTTTCTGGTTTTGCTAGTGGTTTCTGGTTTAATGTGTGCTTGTTTTGGCAAGCCTCCCTACCATTATCTCACATACAGTCATTTGAAAAAGATAGGACATCCCATGAAAACCTTTGTCTTTTTGAACATATTGACATTCAAACATTATTTTAACAATATTGAGAGATGGAGGTAATATAAGTAAACTAATAAAACAGAAGAAATGTCTTTTGAAAATTATTTGTAAAATGTACCTAATAGAAATTACATTTTTATTGTGGAAAAAAATAGTATGTAATAGTATGTATTCACTACTGAAAATGCATACAATTTGTCTCCAACAATCCTTAAATGTAATCTCGGTACATGCAGGTATGCATGTGTCCTAATTTTTTCACATGACTGTATATATATTTTTATTATCATAGCCAAACTCCTCCTACAGTTCTTGCACTACGGAGCCATGACAGGTATCAACATGTGCATCTCCTTTTTCAATTGTGTTGCTAGTGTTTTGTTGCAAATGTGAAATATTCACGTTTTTGTGGCAAAACATAGCCACACTGATTGATGGCTAGCTAGCCCCACTGAATGCCGGTTACCTAGCAACATGTACGAAGTGGCGCCCCACCTTGATGTTTTGCTCTAGTTTGGCAGGCAAACCACAGATGAGACTGCTCTCAAACCATATACATACATACATATCACTCTCTGAGCTCCACTATGTGCTCGACAAGGTGTGTTGGAGCCGTGAAACAACTAGCTGTTTTTAACCTGCCGCTGGGAGTTTTGCTCCTTTATCTGCGTTAATGTACTGCTAGTACACAGCTAGACGCCGGATACAGCTGGTGCAACTGCAAGCACACTTTTTCTGGTTGGCACTTTTTTGTTTAACTAGCTGTTTCTGGTTTTACTAACAGCTTCTGATTTGACTAGCTGTTTGTAGCTGTTAACTCTTTCATGATGCATTAAGATGTCTTCTTTTCCTCCACCCCTCCAGGTGTTTGGGTTCATTGCCACCATTGTTTTTGCCCTAGATTTTTATGTAATCTTTAATGACCTGGCTAGTTTCCTCAAGCAAGCAGGAGACTCGGGTGATGACCCACCACGAACCTCAGGTAACAAAATACTGTTTAGAAAGCTACACATTCCAGAAAAAAAAAACGAAATAAAATCTTGGTGCTAGCTCTCCAATCATGGTTTTGGTTTCTGTTAGTTAGTTCTGTTAGTGATATGTGAAATGTTAGTGAAATGTGCTTGGATAGTTTAGGAAAAAATTGGGAATACTCAGTGAGTGTTTGTGGGATTAGGGTCACAATGGTCACTGGATTGGGAATACTCAGTGAGTGTTTGTGGGATTAGGGCCACAATGGTCACTGGATTGGGAATACTCAGTGAGTGTTTGTGGGATTAGGGTCACAATGGTCACTGGATTGGGAATACTCAGTGAGTGTTTGTGGGATTAGGGTCACAATGGTCACTGGATTGGGAATACTCAGTGAGTGTTTGTGGGATTAGGGTCACAATGGTCACTGGATTGGAAATACTCAGTGAGTGTTTGTGGGATAAGTACATGCTTTGTTCAAGTTGCTAGTTTAGTTCTGACCGTATGCAGTCTATTATTTATGTACGTTTTAATTCGGAAGATGCCCTCACACTTTTCCCCCTTGATTTCTGATGAAATATAATGTCTATATGTTGAGTTCTCTCATAATGATCATCTTTGAGGGACGAGCAGAAGGAATGTGTCATACACAAACAGCACAGACATGATTTTATAATATCCTCACTTTAAACATCATTGGTGTCTGTGTTTTGTATTGTAGAATGTAACGACTCAGACTCCGACTCCGACTGAAAAGGTTTTACAGAGGACCCTGTGTGTGTGTCCAGTTCAGTCCACTGGGCCTAAAGGAAGACAATCACTGTGCCCTGAAGGATTAACGATTCTCTTCAAAGTGTTGTGAAAACAGGTTTCCAATCTGATTGATTGTGTATAGAGTTCGGAATGTTGGCACCTACAATAATTGTTGTTTCAGTATTATCTTCCCAAAATGTGCCAGCGTGTTCTGACAAGCTCATCTAAAAGTTTTGATAACATTTCATAAACTGTGAAAGTTTATTATTTTGTGATAATGATATTCACAGTTGTCCAGCTTTCGAAATGCCAAGGGACAGATCAGATGACACTACATTTAATTGGGAGAATCTAGAGATATTCCATAACTGTGTTTATGAGGTAAATAGCATTGAAATGATTGGCAGCTGGTTGGCTGGTTACATCATCTGTCCAATCATCATACTTGCCTGGCTTGATTTTATATTTTCTAGTGGCCTTTGCAAATGTTTATATGTGATATCTTAGCATGATCACTATCACAGAAACATGTTTTCCAAGATGAGAAGGCTGACTGCGCCAAACAAATGGCCAGTTCCTATTTGAATTTGATTCCTTAGTGGTACGTTTTCTATTATGATCACCTAATCAAAATGCCACTTAGGATCATGGACAGTCGGTATGACAATTTTGTGATTGTGTTTGAAATGTATACTGCAAATTTATATCTGCATTTGTAATTAAACATGATAAACAAAAGGGTTTTTTCTACTTAAAAATGCCA
Source organism: Novumbra hubbsi (assembly GCA_016801125.1). Taxonomy (NCBI): domain Eukaryota; kingdom Metazoa; phylum Chordata; class Actinopteri; order Esociformes; family Umbridae; genus Novumbra; species Novumbra hubbsi. Next base: position 4,469 of record JACXGK010005391.1, on the reverse strand, counting down.
TGTTTTCTTATCATGATTGTACATAAAACAGCAAGCTTGAATTTGTTTAATAAAAAAATGAAGACATGTTCAACAATGTTTCTAAATCAATTTATTTTGACACAAACTATTGTTTTGTTAAATCTATAGACAGGTATTTAAATACAAAAATACATATTTAAAATTAGTGCCTTCTAACTGCCTGTGTCAGTTACAGAATGTTTAAGAATACCAAGGCAAGACCAAGGTTAAAATAACAGTTAAGTCTTCATTTTAAGACATGAAATGTCTGACACGGAGTGGTTTAAAACCATGCCACAATGTATAACCTCTGAATTAAGCATGGATGGTGAGATTTCTAGGTATATTACAATACAATGTAATACAGAGTAATTTACACCAAGTTCAAAACAGGTTATATATTCAAATTGCTCTAGATTGTTAATCCCTTCATTGAGCCTGCACATGTTTTATTATAGTCATATAATTGAACTACTAGGTAAAGCAGACATTACATATCCAATCATGTGGTCTATTTCTGCAAGGTACAGCACACTTTATTGCTGGGTAAAGGAGGTGAATTGACCACTGTGAGAGCAAGGCAAAATCCACCCCACTTTAAAAACCCCAACCCAGTCCTTCATTGAATAGAGACATAAATAATAGCATTTGATTGTCTATTCTTCACACAAACCCACACACACACACACAAACATTTCAATGAACAGTAAATGTCAATTCATATAAAATCTGAACATTTTAGTTAGTCTTCTCTTACAAACTCAAAATATGATAATATAAACAAAGATGTTACCTTTTAAAAGGTTTAAGATGACTGTTCCACAACACTTCAGTCTATATAAGGCATCCACCACGGTTTATCTGAGGGTATCCTTACTATCATGTATACATATATATATTTAACAAGCAAGGCCCAAAGAATAAAGAACAACTAGATGATAATATTGTGAGGAAAAACAGACATCTTTTTTTTTCTCAATGTACAAATACAAAAAAATATATATTTATACAGACACAAACACTTATTAGCAGATTTAGGCTTAGGCGATAACTGTGATATTTTAGTGTCCCTTGGTAGATTTTCTTTGTAACAAAAACAAAACTTTAAAACTAGTAAATAAAATAACCTAATCTGACTGTGTTTGATGAGATAGTGTTATAAAGTATGCTGTATAACATGAAAAAGATCGCACATTATTCTGAAATAAATCCAGCAAAACTTGCCATGGAACCAATTATTAAGACAACGATTATTTAAAACCTACTATTGGTGTTGTCACATGAATTAAGGTTGTGGCACCCTGTATAATTATTGAATAAAAACAGTAAAAATATATTAGGTAAATAAGAGAAGTCATGAGTTGGACAGTACCTGAGACGTGCTACAACCTCAACCAGCATCTGTTTATCAGTCTTCTTTTCAACTATCAAAACACGCACAACTTAGTGAAGTAACGTGCCATTGTGCCTTGTTGTTGACACTATGCCAAACATACTATAGGTACAACACCTATAAACGTCACATTTATACTCTTGAAACATTTACAAATAGCACTCAGATCAACTACGTTAAACAAAAAATTAAAATCCACACCTTTAATCTTTCTACAGACAGCGACAACCAAGAGGCCATGAGATTTTAAAACAGAACAGTGTTAGGAAAGATAAGAACCAGTTACACTGCCGTCATGCCAAAGACATCTTCAAAGAAATAGAATCAACTGAATGTATCACGTTTTTGGTCTCATCTCAGCGTCAGATATGTTACAAAATCATTTCATATCCAGATAGTGTTACATGTACTATATATATATATATATATATAAAGCTTATGAATGACTAAGTAACACAGTCAAGAGTATTAACAAAACAATGGAGCAAGATCTCAAACCAGTTCAAAACCACCCGTCAAATGTTCTGGAGGACTGCCGTCAACAGCGGTGAGAGTGGTAGATCTCATGAGGCAGGGGTTCCGGGCCGGAGGAAGAACCCCAGGAAAGAGGCCCCCGGCTTGCCCATGAAGAGTGGGTACAGTGTTTGGGTGGGTCACCAGGGTGCAGACGAGGCATGGAACATCGGTGTGTGGGACCGGCGCGTCTCCCCCATCAGGCCAGGTCGGGCCGGGCCTCCGTCTCCCCCATCAGGCCAGGTCGGGCCGGGCCTCCGTCTCCCCCCGGGAGGCCGTGCGTGCTCGCATGTACTCGCTGGTCTGGAGGGCCCCCGAGCGCCCGTCAACCAGGCGCCACCTCTTCACCGCGAGGAAGGTGTTTACAGCGTACACGCATGTCACCAGGAAACCAAAGATCTACACACAGTTACAGGAACAGGATCAAACTCTGTGTTTCGGCGTAGTGCAGGAAATGACAACGTCACCGGTAATATGTTCACACACACACTCAAACGGACATTACTGTATTACAGTTAGCTGGTTAGAAAGGGCCATGCAAAGTTTTGCCATGCAAAGTGTTCTATAAACTCGATTTTACAAGCTCTAAACAAATAAACAGCGTGGCCAAATACACCACTCCTCGAGGCGCCTAGGGACTTAACTGGCCCCCTCCAGGCCTGACCAAGCCTAGAATGTTTAGCAGACTTCCTGCTGAGAACATCTGTATCATAAATCCCTGGGCCTACACGGTTCTGCTGATCCAGCCTCATACACAACCACACAGCAGTTAGACACCTTTCCATTGGTCTGTGTTTCTGCCCACATTTGAATGCATAGGAAAACAAGCAATATTTGACAACGCATGAGCTCATGGAATGAGGGCTACAGAGAAGGAAATCGTTAGCTTGAGGGTTACAAAGAGATGAAATGCTCAGAGAGATGGGGGAATCAATGACCGGTGACCCAACGGTCTACCAACAAGCCCAGGGGATTATGGCTGCTCTCTGGACCACACGTCCTGTAACATGGCTCAGAGCTGATATGACGGGAATCAGAAATGAGCTCATAATGTCCCGACAGGGACCAACTGAGACATGAACGGGAACCGTGTTCAAGCCCTCCCTTGAACACGCACCCCAGCCCTCCCCATGTTGCAGTACTGCCTGCCCTCCACAAGGGGGCAGCAGAAGATAGGAAATAAGTGATATACTTTTTGCATTTTAGGTCTGGGATGTGTTTTATAGTTGCATATTAGATTTTTGGATTTGGTACTAGCTATTGTTTGAACAATTGAAATCCAGTGAGTCATGTGGCACTAGCAGATGTAGTAGTAAACAGATTCAAAGGTCTCTAACACAGAAAGAGGAGTAGAAAGGAGAAAATGGAATATTTAATAAAAACTAGTCAGGAAAAGGGGAATGTTTGCACACATGGAGGAATATTAGTGTTCCACATTTAACCGTTCCCAAACGAAGATGTGCCTCTATGGAGAAATTAGGGTAAACTGCCTTTCTCGGGTACAGAACAATATATGAATTATTTAACTTAAACACTTGGGGATCCTACCTAGCAACCTTTCGATTATTTATCAGATGCTTTAACTGTTAGGCCCCCTTTTATGAAGGGAGCAAGGCAAGACCTCAGCCTAAGGCAGGTCTTAGGCCATGACACTCAAAGGGCCCAGGAATGGGGTAACAGGGAGTGACCAGGGGTGAGGATGGGACACAGAACTCACCACCGCTGAGATCTCTGCGCCAGACGTGTGGTTGAGAGCAGCCAGGACCACAGAAGCCAGGAAGAAGAAAAAAGTACTGGCTGCAGTGTTAACCAGGTCCTGTGGGGACAGACCGACACAGACACACACACAGACATCATTTAAATAGCATGCTAAAATAGCAAGAAGTTATTAATACCAATGAACTTATTATATTAGTATTATATAAAGCCCTTTCTACATTGGCAGTCAACATTTTTTCCACAGATGCAAGAGCAAGCAACAATAGTTAATGCACAGTCAATAGCTTGGTAGTAGCTTCTTTTAAACAAAAACCCTTCCCGTGAAAAAAAGAAAACAGAAAAACAGTTCAAATAAACCTCTCATCAGTCAGCGACCAACTGTTTATTTATTATAAATGAGGAATAGTTCTGAGGACAACAAACAAAGAAAGCAATCTAACAAGAGCAGCTAGCTGCCTGAGACCACACCCACACACACAAACGATGGAAGTAAACATCACAACGAAGGGGGTGTGTGGGTGTGTGGGTGTCACAGGCTTCGGTATTTCTTAGGGGCAGAAAGAAGTTCTGATAAGGTGATGGAATAAACTTCACATAATCACTCTCTTACCTGTTTTCAAGTTGACCCAAAATGTCATGGTGTCTTGCTGAAAAACTTTAACATAAAAAAATTGAAACTGTGCTCATAGGCTACTGATGCAGATATCTCTCATTCTGTCTGTGTTTCAACCGGCAGTGGGTAACATCACTGACCCTAGAGGCAACCTCCTCCAACATTAACATCACTGACCCTGGAGACTACCTCCTCCAACACATTAACATCACTGACCCTGGAGACTACCTC
>JACXGK010005390.1:0-33413 GCA_016801125.1 Novumbra hubbsi | reverse complement strand
ATGGTGGGAAACATAACCAGAACCCAACAGCATGGTGGGAAACTCAACCAAAACCCAACAGCATGGTGGGAAACAACCAAAACCCAACAGCATGGTGGGAAACACAACCAGAACCCAACAGCATGGTAGGAAACACAACCAGAACCCAACAGCATGGTGGGAAACTCAACCAAACCGCAGCAGGAGAAAGAGAACAGGACAGAGACAGGGAGAGAGAGAAAACAGGAGACTTCTCTCTACCTCGAGCAGCTGAACTTTGACTTTGTTGATGACCTTCAGCCACCGTACTTTGATTGGGGAACAGGGAGGAGGCCCATGTTCAGAGATGCTGTGAGAAACACAGAGTCAGTTTAGGTTAGGTGACACAAAAAAATACAAAACTAATGTATGTTGCTGGCGAAGCAATTATTCAAAATAATTTTCTGCTGAAATAACAGCAGTTATTTTCCCCGTATTTTGCTCTGTCCAAGCCTGCTTTAGTTTCCTTTTCCTAATCTATGCATTTCTATTACTTCATTTAGATGGTTCTTAATTTTCCTTCAGACCGCCATGCATTGGGAGTACCTGATCTGTTTCTGTGTCCGGGAGTTGGCCAAAGGTTTGAGTGGTGGGATATCGGACTCCTTTGGGTTGTCGGACCCTGGCTCCAGGGCTACTATAAGCCCCCTCTCTTCCTCCTCCTCCTCCCAGGAGCCTGGCTGGTTAGCATAAAGTTGTGGGCTAGGGCCAGCGCTGTGAGTAGCCTCAGGATCGGAGCTGAGCTGGGAACTAACCTGGCTTAGGTTTCCTGATGACCCAAAACGACTGCTGTCCCCCGGGCTATAGAGAAAGACAGCAATCAAACACGGACCCAGCTACCAGAGTTACATTTTAAAGGCCAGTTTAAACAAGGTTGATGAATATGTATTCATCTGTCTGTGCTAACAGTTGCCCAGATGCTGTGCAGTGTTCTGGGCCACAGACGGCCCTGCCCCTTTTGCCAGCACCTGCCAGACCCCCCATTGGCTAAACAGGCATGTGAAAAAGCGAAACCCCTCGGAAACATGTGGATATGTAATCGTTATGTCAGCGCAATACACAGATTAAGCTAACAAAAATGACACTGAAAAATTGTACTTGGCAATCGTTTTTTTGGTTGAAAATGTTGGCTCCAACATCTGGTGTTGCCTTCTTTGGCTGAAATAATGTAGCCATTTCTTGTAGCAGTCTATTAGTGTCTTACATTAATTGGTAGGATCTTTTCCCCCCCACTTTTTCTTACTGTATTGCTTTCACTGTGTCATGTTCAAGGGTAGCAAAGCAGACCCAAACCATAATACCACCACCTCCAAACATGGTGCTGGGAATTTCAGCAACACAACTTCACACAGGATTCATCTGTCCTGAGCACTGGGAAAAGACTGGAAAAGGTCAGTCATGTCTGGATATACTTTATTGAAGGGAGGTATATTTGAAAATGATGCAAGAGCAGAGCCCTAGATTTCAACCAGGAATGCTAAGAGGCTTCTGTGTGTAACTTTTAGTCAGCTCTTAGGCCGAATTTGGTGGTTCGACCCATCCTCCATCTACTTCTTGTTTGGAAATGCCTTTGTAACACCACCCCGATTGTTTCTTCTAAAGGCCCCCAATAGGTCGTTTGATCTTGGCATAATGTCTGACCACACTCCGATGTGGTTAAGACCAAACCACACAAGATGTGCAATATGTACGTCAGGCTGGATGCTGCCAAGTATCTTTGTAAAACTTTACACCTGTTTTTGTGCACAAAGTATAAAGTTTTCCCCATGAGGAACTTTTTCTAATGACAGTGCTTTCTCTCTAAGACTCTGCGATAACTGACCACATCAACAACAACTAACGTATTATATATCTATTATTCTTTTTGTTGTATTGATGTGAGTGTGATAATTTAAGTATATTTGAGATGACTGGTCTGAAAGAACTCCAACAATGAGCAAATCCCTAATTCAGCAACATGGCCTCTGACCGGAGTGGGTGTTCATTAGTGGCCTGCCGGTAAGACAATCGTGGCATGAACAAACGTGTTTTGATACACGTGACAAAAAAAAAACATTCAACCCAGCGGTGCGTGAGCACGCATGTGTTTCTGCGTGTGTGCGCTAATGGGGGAAATGGCTTCAGGCCATAAGCACAAGCATGATTTACTTTACATTGGGCAGGGGGCCAAATGACTTCTTACTGCCCGTTTTATTTCTGTGTCCAGCCGCCACGGTGGTGTGCGCCACCACTGCAGCATAAATCTCATGTGTTCGATTGGTATAAAAGAATTGGCCTGGGCCAGGAGGATAACTCTGGTAACTCCGGGAGAGGGAAAGGCAGGGGTGGCAAAGCAATAAATAAAGACTGCTGGCTTCTTTATGCGTTGCACTTCCATCACTGTCAAGGAAACCATTACTCTCGTGGTCTAAGTGCAAAATAGCTTCTCGGTGTATAGATGAGGCAGTGAGTCACTTTCCACACTGCAGTTTAATCTTTTTAGTTAATTATATTACTATGATGACAGTGTTTACGCTTTTGTATTTGAGTTAATTAAAGGAATTGCATATATAAATAATAAAAAAATGTATGAAGATAATTATTACATTAAATACATTATTAACAAAACAGTATCTAAAATCAATAGACACATATTTCATTAACAAAGCAGTGCCTAAAGCAAAGGAAGAATGAAAAATGAAAGCTGATAAACATCCAGCAGCCACAAATACAACACGGGCCACAGACTCTTGCAGAGGGGTAACACCGAACTAGCTACTTACTGCTAGTCTATCACATTACAACATGATAAATGGGTTAACCATTTATTATGCACCCATTACTAGCCTTTTAGCGAGGTCCTTTATCAGGAGTGTGTCCATGGGCTGCGTTGTGTTGGGATGTGTCGAGTGGGTTTCCTTGCATACCTTGGGAGGTGTTACATGGGACTGAGATTTATCTGAACTCTCTAGCGGGGGCATTGCCTCTGATGTTATCCCAGACTGCATGGTCATTGTGTCGTTGCTTCCCGGGCTCTTGTCCATGCTTCCTGTTTCTCCAGAGTTATCGGCGGGCTCGTCCGTGTCACTGGAATCTGCGCCTTCAGTTGAGTCTGAGTCTTGCGAGTGCTTATCTGATTCTAGATCGCCATAACCATCGTCAGCATCAGACTGTCTAGAATCGTGAATTCTTGGCTGAGAGGTGACTACGGGAGGAGGGGATTCTGGTTTGTGAGGTTCAGAGCCTATTTGCCATGGGAAGCCCAATTTCTTACCAAATGTGGATGCAGCCAAATTGGGTTCCTCCTTTCCAGCTGGTGTCTCTTCATGGAATATACCAGCTGAGAGACCTTTGAAACCAGAAAGGAAGCTGCCATCATTTGGAGGTTGAGGAGTCTTGCCTGTTGCAGGGGGGTGGGACAGTGTTGAGGAGAAAAAGGATCCAAGAGATGAAGCACCATCAGCTGCTCCAGACATGAAACCAAAGGAAGATCGAGCCCTATTTGGGATATCAGACATTCCCTTAGGCTCAGCAGTGGGATGTGAGCTGGCGTTATCTACTCCTAAGGAATCAGCCTCTCTTGTAACATCAGGTTTCTTGTGGAATACTTCTTCAGGAAGTGCAGCTTTATCCTCAGTAGTCTGTTGAGTCTTTTCGGTAGATGGTCCTTCTATTGCCACATATGCCTCTCTGGTCAGAGCAACATTTTTAGGATCAGAAACCTTTACACCAGCTGTCTCAGAGTCAGTTTCCATTTCTGAAGGTTGAGTAGGTTCTTGGAGAACTGTCTCTGCTGGCTTTGGTTGCTCAGGCACTTTATTAAAGATGCCAAACAGGTCAGTAGTGAGTGACTCGGTGGGGAGGTTTGTTGGCAGGCCAAAGAAGGAGCTTTTCTGCTGAGCATGACTAGCAGGAGGAGGAGCAGGTGATGACCCAAAGAATGAAGACTGTGGGGACGAGTAAAATACGCCTGAACCTGCTGGTTTGTTTGGGGCAGCAGGAACACCAAACATTGACATAAAGCCACCAAATCCAGATTGCTCAGGAGCCCTCTGCGGGGGTCTTGGTCCTCCCATTCTTGGGCTGGGCCCTCTAGCACCTCCCATACGGGGACCTCCCATTCGAGGTCCTGCCATTGTTTGACTGGATGGCCCAGACGGCCTTGTCATTCCAGGTCTGGGTTGTTGTTCTGGCTCTAGTCCAGGAAGCTTCTGCTGCCCCATTGGTAGGCTAGGCTCTGTTACCTGAGGTTTCACTAAAATAGAAGGCAGGCCAATTTCAGACTGTTTTTCCTCTATAATATACAAGAGAGCCTCCTCAGTTTTTTGCTCTGCATCTATTGTTTCTTTTTCAGATTCTGTAATATGCTTTTTAGATTCAACCTCTGCCAGGCCATCTTTTTCTGCACCCATAGTTGTATCAACAGCAAATGTTTCTGTCCGTTTTATTTCAACTTCAGAATTCCTTGATTCCAAAGTAATACTCTCATTTTCCAAATCACAATTCTCTGTCTCCACAGACATCTTAGTTTTAACATCAAAATTATCCAGGTCTAAGGTGGTATTTTCAGTTTTTAAGTCACTATTCTCTGATCCCACTGTCATTTCCACTGAACCCATATCAGACTCCAAGGCCTTTTCCGATTTTTTGGTTTTCTCAGATTCTACTTGTGTATCAGAAACTGATGTCTGAAATTCCAACTTTTGCTCTCCATCATCTACTTTTAGTTCAGTTGATTCCAAAGGTTTCTTATCTTCAGAAAGCTTACATATACAGCTTTCCTGTCCAGTGAATGAAGATTCAACAGGTGCTAAAGAATCATCTGTTACTGTAAGTTCTTTGACTTTGAACAGAGACTCCACCTCTGTTTTAGTATCTACTGATGGAGCAGTAATTTCATGAGTATCACCAAGGTCAGTTTTTAGTTCAGATTCCACTGACAAAGTAGGCGTACACTCCGATGGAAGCTCCTCCCAAACCTTTCCCTCATTGTGCTCTTCCTTGAGAGTCAAATTGTCATCCATAATATTATTTGCCTCTGAGGATAACAGTTTAGAGTCTTCCTTTTCAACACTAAAATCCTCACGCTTTTTGTCTTCAATGAATGACATGCCAACAATTCCAAAGTCAGTTTTAGGTTTACTCTGATCAACTACTCCACCAAGTGAAAAAATGGAAGACAATTTAGAGCCTACACCCTCTGGCTCAGGGGGTGCACCTGGTTGAGCCTGACTGGGTGGTGTCTGTGAACTGGGTCCCCCAAACATTGAAAACATTCCACCAGATGCTGCTGCAGGGGCTGGGGAGTGACTGAAGATAGAGGACATGCCACCAAATACAGACGACCCAGCTGGGGGACCTCTTGGTGGGCTTTGTCCTCTTGGACCCATAGCCCCTCTTGGACCCATAAGCCCTCTTGGACCCATAGGCCCTCTTGGACCCAATGGACCTCTTGGACCCAATGGACCTCTTGGACCCAATGGACCTCTTGGAAGGGTATCCATTGGTCCTCGTGGAGCCAGTGGAGGGCCTCTTGGGCTAGGACCGGGAGGACCTTTACTTATTGGTGGTTGCTGAGAAGCAGGTCCACTAAACATGGAAAATAGTCCTTTAGGTTGTTCTTGAGGTGGGGGACCCCTTACACCAAGTGGTGTCTGAGTAGCAGGGCCACCAAACATAGAAAATATCCCTCCAGATGATGCAGAGGCGGGGCCTCTTGGACCAACTGGAGGCTGAGAACTGGGGCCACCAAATATAGAAAACAATCCCGTCCCAGGTGTTTCTTTGGTACCAGAGGAGCCAGGAAGAATGCCTACAAATACTGAGGATCCAGCCTGTTGTGGAACAGCACTGGGGCCACCAAACATAGAGAAAATGCCCTTTTCTTGTTCTTTGGGTGATTCACTGTCTTGCTGAAAAACCTCTGGGACGGGAATTTTCTCTTTAGAACCAACACTCTCCATTTCAAGAAAAGTTTCAGAACTTGGCTCAGTGGGAGCTGACCCGACATAATTTTCAGTCTCATCAGAAGATGCTGTTGCTTCAGATGGCATGAGCTCAGGGGTAGATATTTTTTCCTTGAAGGCCATATGCTCACTAATTCTAGAAGTCTCTTTTTTCAGTTCAACAATTAATGCAGATTCATCCGTTCTCTTAGGCACAGAGTGTTTCTGACTCAGGACAGAATCCTGTTTTGCAATAGTTGTAGGCTCCTCTTGAGATGGGCCTCTCTCTAGACGAGTGACTTCAGGTGTCTCTTCATGGGGTATGCTGGACAGATCGCTAATTTTACAGGATAAAGAATCCTTGTGCTCCAAGTGAGCTACATCAGTAGACTCCCCAGGAGCACGGTCCTCAACAGCCTCTGGTCGATTACTAGAGGGTACACTTGACTCAAGATTATCAAGCTCTCCTGGGGATTCATTCTGTGGACTTGGAGGTGAGATAAAAAGGTGGGGTAGTCTTCTCCCAGGAACAGGAGGCTCAGTCATTAAATAACCATCATTTGGAAGTGTCTCTAAGGATTCAAACCCTATTGGTATATATTCCAGAGGAGTCTTTTCCTCCTCAAACGGACCGTCATCTAAGCAAACTTTATCCAATTTTGATGACATTTTCTCAACAGGGACAGTTACTCTTGTTTGATCCAGGGGTAAATGTATCAACTCAGATGTTATAGTGTCCTCTTTTGAGACACCTTTGAGTGCAGTTACTGTACTAGAGAATGTAGGCATTTCCTCTGTCTGAGATTGGTATGTATCTAAATCAGACTGACCAGGCATTGAGGTCAAGCTTTTGGATACCTTTTCAGTTGTTGGAGATACTTCAGGAGTCTGCACAGGGCACATTTGAGAACTTGGAACTGGAAATACATCATCTGACAACAACTCTTTCCCAGGTGTATCGGCGGTTGGGCTTACAGTTGGGGTTGAGCATGGAGATGTGGGTCGGCTTTTGCCACTCAAAATGGACATAAACTCTTTTCCAGAGGTCTCAGTAGTTGGAGTTTTAGCCGGGGTTGTACTTGAAGATGCAAGAGGACTAGTGCCACTCAACAAGGACAAAAAACCCTTTCCAGCTGTTTCAACAGTTTGGGTTTCAGTCAGAGATGTACTTGGAGATGTCAGATGACTTGTTCCACTCAACATGGACAAAAACCCTCTTCCAGCTGTTTCAGAAGTTGGACCAACAGCTGGGGTTGAACTGGAAGATGTCAGAGTACTAGTGCCACTCAACATGGACAGAAAACCCTTTCCAGTTGTTTCAGTGGTTGGAGTTGCAGCTGGGGTTGAACTTGAAGATGTCAGAGGACTAGTGCCACTCAACATGGACAAAAAACCCTTTCCAGTTGTTTCAGTGGTTGGAGTTGCAGCTGGGGGTGAACTTGGAGATGGCAGAGGACTAGTGCCACTCAACATGGACATAAACCCTCTTCCAGCTGTTTCAGTAGTTGGAGTTACAGCTGGGGTTGAACTGGGAGATGCCAGAGGACTAGTGCCACTCAACATGGACAAAAAACCCTTTCCAGTTGTTTCAGCAGTTGGAGTTGTAGCTGGGGTTGAACTTGGAGATGGCAGAGGACTTGTGCCACTCAACATGGACATAAATCCTCTTCCAGCTGTTTCAGCAGTTGGGGTTGCAGCTGGGGTTGAACTGGGGGATGCCAGAGGACTATTGCCACTCAACATGGTTAAAAACCCCTTTCCAGCTGTTTCAGGAGTTGCAGTTTCAGTCGTGGTTGTGCTTGGAGATGCAAGAGGACTAGTGCCACTCAACATGGACATAAATCCTCTTCCAGATGTTTCAGCAGTTGGGGTTGCAGCTGGGGTTGAACTGGGGGATGCCAGAGGACTATTGCCACTCAACATGGTTAAAAAACCCTTTCCAGCTACTTCAGGAGTTGCAGTTTCAGCCGTGGTTGTGCTTGGAGATGCAAGAGGACTAGTGCCACTCAACATGGACATAAATCCTCTTCCAGCTGTTTCAGCAGTTGGGGTTGCAGCTGGGGTTGAACTGGGGGATGCCAGAGGACTATTGCCACTCAAAATGGTTAAAAAACCCTTTCCAGCTACTTCAGGAGTTGGAGCTTCAGCCATGGATGTGCTTGGAGTTGCCAGTGGACTGCTGCCACTCAACATGGACATAAACCCTTGTCCAGATTTCTCAGTAGTTGGGGTTGCAGCAGAGGTTGTAGTTGAAGATGCCAGAGGACAGGGGCCACTCAACTTGGGCATAAACCCTTTTCCAGGAGTCTCAACATTTGGAGAGGTATTAGGGGTTGTGCTTGGAGAAGCAAGTGGGCTAATTCCAGATAAAATTGACATAAATGTTTTACCTGGTGTCTCAGTTGGAGTTGGCAATACAGTTGCAGATAATGTAGTGGGCCGGTCCTGTAATGTCAAAGTTAGTTCTTGCATAGAAGATTTGAGTGATTCAAAAGATGTGTTTCCCATTACTTTGACTGATACATGTGAACTTGGCTTAGTAAATTCAACAACTGTACTTGGTAGAACTTGGGCATGTGAAGGAAGCGCAGGATCAGTGGTTGACTTCACTCCTGTTGTGGTGGGCTGAGGGCTCACACCAATTGTGTCTGGCAACTGAGAGACAAATCCCTGAATAGTTTTATCAACTGTTGGTGACAGCGCTGGCGACGAAGTGGGAGATGCAACAGGTGTTGGTGTGGAGATCGAAACAGTAGGAATAACAGGTGATTCCTGATTTGTGACAGAGGTTGATGTTGACGCTGGTGTCTGATTTGAAGAAATCCCTGGAGTTAGATCCATGAATCTAGATAACAAACCTTTCCTCCGGGCTTCTGTTCCATCAGGTGCTTTAGAACACGTTGCAGTTCCTTGAGAGACAGATCCACTAACCACAAAGGTCTCAGTGGTTAGGGACACAGATGTTGATGATTGTAGGTCAATGTCCCTGGAAATTGTAAGCGCACGGTACAACTCATGTGCGGGTGGAGCAGCAACTTGAGAGGAAGGCAACAGGTTTCCACAATTAATTGTGGAACTGGCTACTGTCGGTCCTTCTTCGGTCAAGCTGTCCACTGTGGATTGTTTGATAAGAATCCTGGGTCTGGAGGGTAGGTCATGTTGAAAAGGCTGTTGATGTTGTTGCTGCTGCTGATATTGTTGCTGTTTTCTCTGATATTCTTGTTGTCTCTGATATTGTTGTTGCTGTTGCTGATATTGCTGTTGTTGCTTAAATTCCTGTTGCTGATATTGTTGTTGTTTTTGCTGATATTGTTCTTGCTGTTGTTGTTGTTGGACTTGAAGCAAATACATTCTATGTGTTTCCTGTGTATACTCGATAACAGGACCACTAAAAAGCATTTCTTGTGTGACAGATGTCCTTCTGCTCTGAGGAATAAAGGGCTGTAGAGTCTCAACTTGTCTCTCATGTGAAGGACTATGACAAGTGGGAGAAATCATGTCATCTGATCTGACATCATTAGAGGCTATAGTTGGGTTTTGTTGCAGGATTTGATCATGATTTTCCATTGAGACCTTAGAACTACTTCTAGAGGAAAGATCCGTTACACGTTCATCTGTTGTTATAGTAGACGTCTCATGATCAACATCCACACTAAGGTCAACAGCTCCGTGAAGTGATTTATTTCCCAAATCCCTTCTCTCAGACTTTTCTTTTTTCACACCGACAAAATTCACAGGATTCCCATCCTCCAGTGCAGTGTAATGTGTGACCACAGTTTGGGGTAGATTTATCTTTGCTGAAAAGTCCATAGGTACACTGCAGGGTTGAAAGTCTTTGCCAGGCTGCCTTGATAGTGAGAAAACCACATTCCTGTGGTCCATGGGGATCTGCTGACAAAGAGGTTCTGTGGTGTGGACCCCATTCATGCCTGGTCTTTCCTGTTGCTGGGTTTCTGCTTGTACTGTAGGATGTGCACGTGCCAATATATTTGTTTGGTGTAACTTAGAAGGTGGTTCCACTATCAAGGGAACACCAACAGATTCCATTCTAGGGAAATAATGCCTGCTTTTAACCAGTGGCATTACTCCAGTCAATGAAAGCTCATAGCCAACATCATCTGATTGTTGAGGAGACTTTTGAGACATATCCAAGGAGCATTTGATGGTGTTGGCTGGGGCTGAAGCTGTTTGGGAGGCTGCAATGGCGGGCCGCACTGGCCCAATAGACAGAAGTGTTTGTAGCCTTGGAACTGTAGATTTCTCCAATGGACTAGGTGGTAGTACAATCAAAGAAACACCAATAGAGTCTTCCTTAGTTTGTTCAGTGGCCATTGACTTATCCTTTACTAGTGACATTGGATCGGAGTAGTAATAATCTGTCAATTCATCTGCTTGTCCCACAACTATTTTCTGAGCTGACTTTGGTGACATATCTAATGTAGATTTTATGGAGTTGGCTGGAGCTGAGACAGCCTGGTAATGAAGACAAACAGAGCGCTGCAATTTAGTTATTGACCGATTTGACAGAGAAGATTCACTGGCATATTCTGAAACAGAGACCGCAGTTGGCTGGTGATGAACAGGACCAGGGGATACAGAATGACCTTGCTGTGTTTGCAGTTGCTTTATGGCTTGTGGTTGGACTATTAACGGAACACCAACCGAGTGTTTCCTGGCAATGTCTCTGGCTGTAGGTCTGGTCTTCACTAGTGACAATACTACATTCTTGTTAGGTTCTGTGTCCTCGGACTGTCCCTCTAATGACACTGGTGGCCTGGGAGACATATCCAATGTTGCCTTTAAGGAGTTTGCCGGGGCTGATGGTGCCTGATATGTTTCAACACACAGGGGTTGATTTGACAGCAAATGTTTCCTTAGATTGAGACCAGACATGTTTTGGGGAGCAGTTTGAATCTGAGGTTCAGTTTGATGTAAGGTTGATGGTTGTTTTCCCTGAATGTCCGAGGACTTAAAGGAGAGATCAACAGATCGTTGGTGATTAGAGGTAAGCTGTAAAGAACACTCAGTTGATGTTCTTCTTTTCAATAATGACAATGCCTCATCGCCAGGACCTTCGGATGGAGTCAAGTCCACTGATGGTGGAGGGTTAGGTTTGAGAGACATATCCACAGTGGTTTTCATTGCATTAGCTGGTGCTGTGACTTCCTGATATGCCTGCCCATTTGTGTGCGTGTATCCAAAGGACTGGTTTGAAGGAGATGGCTCCTGTGTAAAGGCTACCTTTTTGTTGATTGTGCTCTGAGAAAGAGTCCCAGTGGGACTTTCTAGGGATCCAACTTTTAAGGACAGATCAATAGATCCAAGTTGATTAGACATTTCTTTCAATGGATGAACAATAGAGGGCCTTCCATTCAGTAACGACATTGGCTCAGTGCAGAGATTCTGTGATGCCATGTCAGCTTCATTATCAGATGAGTGTGGGGATGGTTTTGGGGACATATCCAGAGTTGCTTTGATAGCGTTGGCTGGCGCTGTTGCTTGATGAGTTTGACAAGGTGTATACCCAATTGACTGGTTTGAGGGGCATGGTACCTGAACAATGACAACCCTCCTGTTGGTAATTTGTTGCCCCAGTATTGGATTTGGGGCCTGAAATATATTTGGACTTTCTAGGCATTTAACTTTCACAGAAAGGTCAGCATATCTATGACGATTTGACATTTCCAGTAAAGGAGCCTCAACTGAGGGTCTTGTTTTCAACATAGAGATTGCCTCCGTATCAGTATTCTGTGGATGATCCTGGGCTGAAATACCACATTGCTGAGGAGATGCTTTTTGGGACATGTCCAATGTGGCTATGGCTGCATTTGGAGGTGATGTGGCCTGACTAGCTTGGGCAGGTTTGTAGACGGATTCAATGGACTGTGTTGAAGGAGACGTTACCTGGCCAATGCTGCCTCTCCTGTTGTCAGTTGGCTTCCTAGTAACAGGGCTTGAAGAATGAATTACAGCTGGACATTGCAGAAGGTGCTCCTGATCAACAAGTGGAGAACACAGCAAGGGTGGTTGCTGTCCACGATTAGACATTCCCGTTAATGGAGCAACAATTGAGGGCGTTACCTTGGATAATGTATTAGACTCATTTTTTAATGAAATCTCTGTCTTTGGAAACTGTTTTGGGGATGAGTCCATGGTACCGTTGGTACAGTTAGCTGGTACTGAGTCAGGGTGGAAATTCTGAACTGACAGAGAGGTTAATCGTTCAAGATGTGGTCTCTGAATGGGTACCAAAGCAGGTTGTAGTCTCTGGCTGGGTACAGATGAGGGTCTTGTTCTCTGTACAGTTACAGAGGTAGCTTCATAATCAACCCTAATTTCTGGTCTAGGTATTCTTGCAACTGGTAGAGGGGTATTTACACTATGTCTGTGAGAGGGCTGGGAACTAATACCAATTATTGGAAAGTGTTGGGAGTTAAGCTCATCTTGTTGTGTCCATTCAATTTCCTCTAATTCAATATCCTTTGTCAAATCTTCAACTACCAATGAGTCCAAGTTTATTATATTTGCCTTCTGCAGTTGCTTTTCTTTAACTCTCTTTAATTTATACTTTGTGAAGTCAACAACCTCTTTTGGAATTTCAGCAGATTTTTCTATTTTAGCTAATGGTAGCGGAGTTGTAGTAGAGAAGTCCATTGGTCTGTTGCTTAGTTGTGGGTTTGTAGATAAGCCAACAAGCTCATTCATGCGATAAAGGGAGGTATTGTATGACACTGGGTTCTTTGGCTGCTGTAAATTCCCATCAGCTAACATAAATTTAGGCACCAGTGGCTGAGGAGATGTTACTGTTTCTTGTACAACTGTTAAGGCAGATCTTTGGTCTGTTATCAGATTACAATTTATGGTATTCAAACATGCTGTTTTTTTTAATTCACTAGGTCTTGATTCAAACATGCCTATAGCAGATGTTGTACTGTTTATGGGCTGCACTTGTGTTTTTGGCTGCTGTGCTTGGGAAGATTTTCTAACAAGCCCCACTTTCTGTTGTGAAGACACTGCAGTGGTACCTGCAGCTGTAGTTGGGAGCAAAGGTAGTAGCCGGCCGGTAGCCGGAGTGGCTAGCTTTGTCTGTTGCAACTCTGTGGGCTGAGCGACAATACTTGGAGCATCCACAATTCTGGATTTCAAATTCTCTAAACCATGAGAGAGCATGTTTTTTGCTTGGTGGTCAATGGAAGGGGAGTTCTGAACAGTGATCCCTGCCGTTGTTTTTTCAGCTCCCGGTGTTGGAGGAAGTTTTCTGCCGGATGGAGAAGGTGCTGCTTGTGATCTAGGAGCAGATGGCAACTTTCTTGAAGTTGCTGTAGCAGCCACCGGAATCCTACTAGACATTGGGGACGGTACAATGCCAACATGTGGGACAGGAGGGGCTATTGTTTTGTTTAAATCAGATGAAGCAGCTGCAGTCCCACTAACAAACCCTTCAATTGCTGAAAAAATTGATGATGTCTTTTGTTTCAACTGGTCAACTGGCATTTCATCAGCAGGCGCAATTCTAATTTCAGGAATTGGATAATGTGGGAGTATAGGTTGCTCATAGATTTTAGGACAAATAGTAGTTATGTTATTTGATACAAAGGCAGGAGAATCATGTATGCCCTCTTTTTTCCAATAAGGACCTCCATGGCTGCCTGTTCGTGTTTTACTGGTGAGATCAGCAGCCTCTAGCGGCTCGTCTTGATGACAAAAGTCTGTCTGATTTGTTTCTATTTTTACCTTCCTGAGTTTAAACACAGAAAAGTCTACTGGTTGCTCTGACTGAGCCACTACGGACTCCTGGAACATCTGAGAAAAGGATTCCAGGTTCATATTCATGATTTTGTCTCCCTTCTTGAAGGCTGAGGTGAGGTCCTCTGCAGCATTCATTAGCTGAGATTCAATTTGTGTCTGCCCCAGAGACCAGAAGGCCTCATCTTCATTGTAAAGAGGAATCTTGAAGCCACAGAGAGTGACTTTGTCTCTTTCTTTTTGCTTTATTATGAGATTAGCAATGTTTTCGGTTATTTGTCCCAGCATCTGTACATCCTCTGGGGCGGCACATGCATATAGATGTTTTCCAGCTCGGTCAGTCAGGAGAGAGTAGATAAACTCTTTGTCAGTATAAACATAGTACCCACAATCTCCTGCCTCAGCAGGCCACCACATACCTTGTTCCAACAAGGTGAGCCACTGCTGGTACCACTCAGACTCATCAGCAAGTATATCATCATCATCTCCATTGATCCCAGCTGAACTGCTCAAATCTATTGCGCCAAGCGTCAAGTTCTTAGGTCCTTTTTCAGCTGCAATCTTTTTGAAGAAATCTGTAGCCAATTTCTGACCAATCTGTTTGGAAGAATCACAACCCAAGTTTGGATCCAATTCTTTACTTGCTTGAGAGATCCTTCCAAACTCATTTTGATCAAATCTTTGTCTAAATTCATGGATGCTTCCATTGATTCCTTCAGTAAGAGATTGGCACCTATTCCACTTTATTTGTTTCTTTTCTTTAGACAGATTGACGGCACTTCCTGATACAATCCAGGGTTTTCTGCTGACCATCCCATCGAGATTGCAAATTTCATTGCTCATATTTAAATAGTCACAGCTATTCCAAGGTTTCTTGTTCCTGCAAGTCATGTCAAAGAGCACCATATCCTCCTCTTCAGGTTCATGGAATCCATTTCTATATGGTTGGGTAGTCGTGTCTCTCCAAGGATGTGAAGGTATGTGGAATAGGCTGGTGGGAATGTCTTTGGGATTCCAAACCCCATGGTCCTGCCTGAATGGAAGCCCATTGGCTGGTTGTATATACTCTTGCCCATTCTGGTGTGACTCCTGAACTTGAGCAAGGGCTTCAATTAGGGCATAATCATTAAGCTGCTGCCAAAGAAGTGCCTCTATGAGACACTGATGCTCATAAAGCTCAGAAGGAATGACACCGTACTCTGCAAAGTTGAACAGCAGGTCCTGGTACCCATACTCTTCTGCTGTACCATACAACAAACGGTGGACTTCCTCCATGTATCGTTGTGTCGGAGATAATGCAGGATCCTGTCCATAAGGAGCATATTGAGGCACCTGATGACCAGAAGTGTCCAAAGTTCTAAGGATGGTTGGAGCAGCACAACTGGTAATTTCATCTTTATTTGGTTTTGGAAGTAAACAATCAACCAAACCCATTTCTGGCTCCTTCCCAGCCGGTAGGGTGCTGCTACCTTCATTGGAAACTGACTTGAAAATGCTGGAGAAAATACCTGGCAAGTTGCCATTCTTGCTGGTCTTCCCTTCACAATTTCTAGGCAAGGAGATTGGTGAATCAGGTACACCTGCTGGTGCCTCCTCTTTTGCCTCGAAAAGTCCAGACATAAATCTTTTCTGTGATCCTTTTGCTTCTTTTTCTCCCGCACCCTCCTGAGAGGATTGGGCCTCCACCTGCTTGGCCCTTTGAATTTGTGGGCGACAATGTCCAGGCTTGGCTGGACCATCTGGATGTGTCTGCTGGTTCTGCAGCGCAGGTGGTTGAATGGGTGTCTGCTCCTCGGTGGTGGTGAGCTTGTTAAATAGCCCAGATAACAATCCACCTGATTCAGCCTGAGGTGGATTCTGAACAGACTTGTTCAGTAGCTGACCAGCTTGACTTGCTTGCTGAGCAACCCCCTGTTGGTGAGTCTGAGTAGCTTGCTGCTGTTGCATTGGAGGGGCTGGCTGGTTATAAGTTGCCGGTTCAGGAGAGACCATCCCAAATAGCCCTGAGAGAAAACTGCTTTGCACAGCTGCCGGTTGTTGTTGTGGGGGCTGCTGCTCTGGAGCTTGCCCTTGGATATTTGGACAATTCCCTGGGTGGGAAGCTGGTTGTGGCGGGGTAGGTTGAGACACACTGAAAAGTCCTGTTAGCCCTGACATAAATCCCCCCTGCTCAGAAACAGCCAAAGCAGGCGGCGGTGGGTTTGGATTTTGCTTTTGCAAGAGCTGTTTGTTACTCTGCTGTTGTTGCTGCTGTTTTGCCCCCCCCGGTTGTTGTTGTGGTTGAGATGGTGGAACAGAAGAAAATAGTCCAGACAGGAAGCCACCTTGTTGGATGGTTGGTTGCTGAGGGGTTGCATCAAGACCTGTCCATGGTTGTTGCAGGCCTGCAGGTTGACCAGTATCTACAAGTTTATTAAAGAATCCTGACATCAGTCCCCCTGGACTATTGGAGGGCTGCTGTGGTTGCTGCTGCGGAGGAACTGAACCTTGCCACTGCAGATTTTGCTGGTTAACTTGCTGCTGGTTAGGGTGACTACCAGAAGGGCCAAGCTGTTGCTGTGGCAAATGTGTTTGGCTTGCTGCACCTTCAGTCATGCTAAAAAGTCCAGATAGAAACCCACCTTGATGGGCAGGTGGTTGTTTGGCTGGTAGTTGTGTTCGGTTGGGTGCTTGGAGGAGTGGTGCTGGTTGAGCAGGGTTTTGGTGCGGAAGTGTAGGTTCTACAGACTCTACTATCTTATTGAAGAACCCACTCAGTGTTCCACCAGTTTGCTGAACTGGTGATGGCGGTGCAGCTTGCTGAGCTGTTTTTTCAGTCAGTGGGGCAGCTGGCTGCTGTGGGGGTTGCTGATTGGGGGCAGTGAGTTGTTGCTGACCAGGTTGAGATTGACCTGCTGAAGAAATGTTTTCTGAAGAGCCTAATTTCAATAGTCCAGAAAGAAAGCCTCCCGATTGACTTGGAAGTGCAGTACCTTGTGGAGCTGCTTGTTCTGGTCCTTGTCTTTTGGTCTGTTGCTGATCAGTCTGACCAGTTTCAGACCCTGGTGTTGTCTGAGGACCAGCCACAGTGTTTGAAGCCAATTTCATGAAGCCAGAAAAAAGTCCTCCTGGTTGGGATAGTGGTGGAGGAGTTGCAGACTTTGGTGGAGGGCTTTGCTGTGTATTCACTGGAGTTTGGCTTGATTGACTGCCTGAAGGCACTGACTGTGACTGTACTGTAGACACACTGTCAGATGCAAATTTCATAATGCCAGACAACACACCTCCCTGTTGTGTAGCTGCAGCCATTGGTTGTTTCTGAGGTGGTGAACCTGAAGACAACAGCCCTGACAATCCAGAGAGCAAGCCCTGGGCCTGGGACTGCACTTCAGGCTCCATCTGCATTTTTTGTTGAGGCTCCAGCAGACCCTGGCTCTGCCCATCAACTGTTGCATCAGATTCAGACATTAAGGTAGCATCTCCTGGTGGTTGATCTCTATTTGCTACTGTCAGATCTGTACCAGGAATGGGGATGTCTTGTTTTTCTGGGGTCACTGGAGTAGCAGGTGTTACAGTAGGAGTGCCAGGTACCCAAGCAGGTGGCTTTGTAACATCCTGCTGAGTTTGCTCAGGGGCCGCTTTGAAGAGATTAGAGAACCACCCAGTGTCTGGGTTCCCTTTAGGCACACTTTCAAGCAGTGCGGCACGGCTTAGAGAAGAAGGCGTCCTAGCTGGGCTGGGTGGGACCACTCTAGGTGCACTGGCATCCTCCCCAGAGGCAAACTTAAGTAAGCCAGAAAGCATTCCCCCTTCTACTTTGGGTGGCTCTGGAGATGGAGATCTGGAGAACATTGAGAACATTCCAGAATGGGAGGGAGGCATTTCCTTCTCAATCTGGACATGTGGCCCATCAGGTGCTGTAATAAGGGAGGTGATTGATTTATTGAAACTGCTGAAGAATCCTGGGCTATCTGTAGCTGCCTGGCTTGCAGGCAATGTACTATCAGGTTTGGGCTCAACGATTGTGGGTGCCTTTCTTGCCCGAACATCAAGAATCTCTCCAGATGACTCTGTTTCTGAAACAATCTCTACGGATCCACACTGTGAATCCGGGAGGAGCTCGACAGATCCTCCACTTCCTGATTCTGGGTAAATCTCCACAGAGCCGCTAGTGTCTGGAAGCAGCTCCATGGATCCACTACCTGATCTTTGTGAGCCTGGCCTCTCAGGACTTCTGGATCTATCCACATATCCTGGTCTGGGATCACTGATTAATGTATTTCCAGTAGTCTGATCCTCTGTGTGGGGTGTTTCTTCAGGAGAAGGCCTTCTGGAGAAAAGACTCATGGGGTTAAGTTTTTCTAACATGGAATCAACCATTGACGGAGTCTGATTAGTGGTGGCCTCTGAAGTTTGTCCTTCAGTGCCTTCTTGGGCTGTTGATGTGCTCAATGGACTAAGCCTTCCTAGCATTGAGCCAAGCATTGAAGTAGGCTGATTAGGGGTAGCATCCTGACTTGGGCCGTCACTGCCTTCCACTTGTGCCTCTTGTGGCCTTGAAGGACTAAGCCTTCCTAGCATTGAGCCAAAAACGGAAGTAGACTGATGAGCAGTGCCATCCTGAGTTTGGCCCTCACTGGGGTCTACTTGCGCGTCCTGTGGCCTCGAAGGACTTAGCCTTCCTAGCATTGAGCCAAGCATTGAAGTGGGCTGGTGAGAGGTAGTATCGTGACTTTGGCCCTCACTGCCTTCTTGTGCTTCTTGGGGCCTAGAAGGGCTAAATCTTCCTAACATTGAATCTAACATTGAAGTAGGTTGGTTAGCAGTGGCTTCAAGAGTTTGTCCATCTGTGCCTTGTGCCTCCAGGAGCGTTGATGCACTCAGTGGACTAAGCCTTCCCAGCATTGAGCCAAATATTGAAGTAGGTGAGTTAGCAGGGCCGTCTTGAGTTAGCCCCTCACTGCCTTCTGATTGTGCCTCTTGTGGCCTTGAAGGACTAAGTCTTCCTAGCATTGAGTCCACAAAAGAGGTAGACGTTGGCTCCATTTTCGGCTCTTGAGATGAGGGTGGAACCACTGCAATTTGGGGCATAGAGCCAGCGGACTTGGGGATGAAAGAAAGCAATTTGGAGATGCCAGACTCTGCCTGCGGCAGAGCTGAAGAGGTGTTTGGAGGTTCAGCTGCTGCTGGGACTGCTTCAGTTGAATCAGCAGTTGGCTTGGAACCTGTGATGGAGCTAAACAATGTAGTCATTGAACTCATTGCATTCTTCACCCCAGCTATACCCTGCTCTACCGCAGTGTCCTCTTTTACTTCAGCTGCCTTTAAAACTTCACTGGTAGCAACTTCGCTCTTAGCTGACTCTGTTTTAACTTTGTCATTTTCTGGTGGTATTGCTCCAGTGGGTAATGCTGGCAGCTTCCTCCTGCTAGTCGACTTAGGCAACGATCCATACTTGCTGATCTCCTCCTCCTTCTCAGCCAGATACTCAGACACAGAGTGGACCAGGTTCTGAAGTTCTTCCACTGTGTCATAGTACACCTCCTCTTCAGGTTCCTCTGTTCCACATCCCGAAAGGTAGCCCCGCCCTTGTCGTCCATATGACGAAATGTATCCTTCAGGGTAGAAGTAACTTTCGTACTCATATGTGACATCCCCATCCAAAAACGTCAGGTCATCCAGCTCCCCCTCGGATCCGAGGGAGAACTGCATCTCATCCGACCCCACTGAATCGTACTCACTTCGTACCCTGAACCTGGCCGCCTCCTCCCTGGCAGCCTCCTGCTCCTGGAAGGCTGCGTAGTGCTCCAGTGTGTCCTCCAAAGAGGTTTTGGCCCACATTCTGGTCCTATACAGAAGCCCTTCCTCGATGCTAAGCTGCTGCCGAAGCTGCTTGACAGAAGGGATGATGTCAATCTCAGGAGGAGAGGTCTCATCCTCAAAGCTGCCGGCTTCCTTATAGACCAGACGCACCTCCCTGCTGCCAAAGCTATGCTTCCTCCACCTGTCCGCACAGTCTTCCCCCTCAACTCCCTCAGGAGACATGGCATCACACTCCACTGTCTGGTAGAACCTTGAGCCTTTTGCTTCTCCATCAGGCCCACTGCTGATACAATAGATAATGCTCTTATCCTCATCCTCCCACTCCTTCTGCTCAGGCTCAAGGTAGTCATCCAGAACTCCACTTTCTGGCATCTTGTATTGTCTCTCCCAGTCCTCAACGCCCATACCTGAGTCCACCGGGATAATTCTGATCCTACCAGGACTTTTGGACCGTCTACACTCAGACAGAATTTAATAGACAGAGAGAGAAAGTGACAGCAATGCAGGGGAGAATGGAATAAAATGCAAAAGAAAAAGATAAACGAAGGTTAGCAGAAAGAAAGGAAAACATATCTCAAAAAGTGTGATGTATTATAAAAAGTATGAATAGCACAACAAAAGCTAAAGAAATAAAGAATTTTTATGGTTTTGTTTTATTTTCCTATTAATACAGGAATTGAATTTGGTTCTTTTGTGGGAAGTTTAATAACTATAACCTAAGGCTGTTTCAGCCTATCAACGAAAAATAAAAATAAACAACTTTATAATTCACCCAAATGCAAAGAATTTCCAATACAAACTTGCAATCTAAAAGCCTCTCAGAGAGAGCACAGCTATGCAAATAAACAGGGATGAAAAACATGTTCAAGAAAAGTCTGAAAATACGTCTGAAAACAGGGAAGTGAAAAATTGCATCAGGGATCCCTTGAGGGCAATTAGTAAAATTTTCAGCTGCTGATCTTGCTGGGCTACAGCGGCGACAGTGTCCGACATAATCACCAGCCGGGAGAACGGCTAATTCCTAATCAGACTGCACTGCTGCGCAATCCCTTAATGGCCTGTGTGTGTGTGCTTATACCTGGGCGCCCTGGATTCTTTGTACTCCTGGTCATAGCTGTTTACAGAGTCAGCGTCTCTAGACAGGGCGGAGTGCTGGTTCCGTCTCGGTCCTATGGGATACTGGTGCACAGAGGAGTTGGGCTGGGGCGTGGTGTGGTACCGGGGAGGTCGACGGCAGCCCCCCTCACTCCGGTAGTCACTGTCACGGTCCTCCACAGCGCTGTCATGGCCATCGTAGGCTGTGGTGGCGGGGAGCAGAACACAGACAGAAAAAATTTACTCCTGAATTCACATTTTTGTTAAGACACATTTTCTCGTTGTACGGCTCGGCCTGTCGAGTTTACAACCCTTTTCTCAAGGTTATTGAGCTCCTGGCGCTATTGTATTTATTTATGTGCGACCTTAGCAACACGAAGAGTGTCCTTGTAGGTGGAGCCAACCAATGAATGCATGGTCCTCAGTAGCAGAGGAGAAGAGAGCACAAATCAACAGCGTGTGCACTGCCAGATTATTTTCCAGCACTATATACTTTTCACCCGAAAACCTCCTGAAACCAGCATTTCTGTATCTAACATGGTTTTTTTTCACACCTATGGTGGTTTTAAATGTTTGAGTTCAAACTGCCACTGCTGACAATTATATAAACTGACTGCAGGACAGTTGCTACAGTCAGATTCTAGCCAGCTAGCAAGAGGCATTAGAAAGAAGCAAGCAAGTGCTGTTGTATCCGTTACCACGGAAACCTCCTCCCAGGCACAGAAGAACATTTCCGATCTGTGACATTTTGAAGTAGAGTGGAATCCGGTTCACAGCATGTTTTTGGAAACTGAGCAGCAATACACCATGTTACTTCTTAGATACATAAATTATTAGTTTTAATTATTACAAATCATTCTCGTTCATTTTTCTTTTTACAATGTAAAGTTATGGGGGTGGCTTGCCAGAAAGTGTGGCTGGTATATTTTAAATCTACCTGGAACATTTCCTGGCGAACCAAAAACTTTACTTGATGCCCTGCCTAGATGTATTAAGTGCATTTAAAGCTGCAGACTATGTCAGAACAGTAAACGATCTTCAGAAACACAGCTAATTTAAACAAATTAATTAAGTTACTCTCTATGGAAAGTCCAACAATGGCATTTGTTAAATACAACCCTGTTTCCAAAAAAGATGGGATGCAGTGTACAATGTAAAGATATTTACATAATAAAATTATTAAATAATTGAAACCCTATATTATATAGATATTTGGTAGAAAGCCAACATATCAAATGTTGAAACTGAGAAATGTTATTGTTTCTTGATAAATATATGCCCACTTATGAATTGATGGCAGCTGTGACAAGCTGAGACAACCAAGAACTGGAAAGTTGTGTAATACAAAAAAATAACATGACGGAACTCACAACTAATTGGCAATAGTTACTGATTGGGTAAAAAAAGATAATTCCCAACTGGACGGGACTGTCAGGAGTGAGAAATGGGGAGGACATCACCGCTCAGTGAAAATCTGTGCGGGCAAATAATGCAACAATTTAAGAAAAAAATGTATTTGCATAAAATTGCAACAAAATTTGATCTCATCATCTAACGTATGTAATATCATGTGTGTACATGGCATGGGTGACTCACACATCTGTGATAATCATAAAGGAATGCTTTGCTTATTTCAGCAAGACAATGCCAAAACACTTTTTGCATGTAGTACAACAGCTCGGCTGCAGTCCAGACCTGGTGCAAAATGAAACTAAACATATGATCTTTGGAGAAGCTGAAATCCAATATCAAGCAAGAATGGGAATTTTACTTTCAAAACGACAGCAATTGGTGTCCTCAGTTCTCAGAGTATTGTTACAATCAAAGATGAAGCCACTCAGTAGTAAACATGCCCCAGTCACAATTTTTTTTAAATGTTTGCAAAATCAAAAGGGGAATGTATTTTTCCCCAAAACAATTACATTTCAACATTTGATACGTTGTTTTTGTACAATGATTTGCAATTCGTTGCATTCAGTTTTTATTAGCATTTTACGCAGCATCCCAGCGTTGCTGGAAACAGGGTTGTACTTTACCTACCTTTTTATTTTACATTTATATCCAGCTATTATAAAACGTGCAATTACAGAAAGAGATTGTGTATTTATCATAACATTCATACACTTTCCATTCATCAGACTCATTTTTTATCATCAGAGTCTTTTTTTATAAACATATATAGAAAACATAACTTTGAAACATTTTTTATTATTGATGCCAGGGTACAGGAACACAGAGACGTTTGCACCGGTGACGCCATCGCCTGTCTGTGGTACATAAATATCGGTGATCCATGTCGGTCAACAGATTGCAGTCTGTCCATCCCATCCAACACAAATGATTGCACAAATTTTTTGTCTAACATGTTTGAACTACATAACAATCACATCAATTTGTGTCCGATATCCTACCATAACTTCTCTCTGTTATATACTATACATCATGTATTGCGTTAAAACTAAGCTCACTATGACCCTGATATGCAGCTGCCTCTCAGACATTCACTTGAATGCACACTAGTTAAAAGCCTTGCTGAATGACTACAGCGTAAACACGTTTTCCAGCCTGTCATTACCAAGTGAACACTTTTCATCTGACTCCTCCAATTTACAAAAAGGTCATACTTCTTTAGCTTTGGTGTTGTTTTTTTCGGAACGAGAAAGTTAACAAACTTAACCGCTACCAAATTAACTACCTAACTGTCACGATTATCTACCCAATTAGCAACACGTTTTAACACGGCATTTGTTGATGTGAAATTACATGGTGGGGGTTCTGGGTAGGAGAGTCAATTATCTCATTATCAGGGCAAAAGAGTAATAGGGGCCACTTCAACCCCTCTATCACACCCAAAATGATCCAAATCACATCGTGTGTGATGGTGGTCAATGCTTATATTTGATATACCTAAAATGTCTGTGTGATTTTGATTGTCTGATTAACTCTCTCCAAAGTGATTCATTGTTCTAATATTGTGTGAGAATTAATGAAGCAGTAGATTAATGGGACAGGCTTACATTATTACATTAAATTAGTTTAAATCTAACTGTTTTTACATTTCTGACAGATTTTCAAACAAGTAAAGGTAATGAGAATAAAGTAGCGGAACATTTTGGAAACTGGGGGCTTTGCCTGGTAGCAAGTTTAGAGCTGTGAGAGCCTAGAGCTCCCTCTAGTGGTCAACTGACAGAACTCCAGAAGCATAGAGCTCCCTCTAGTGGTCAACGGACAGAGGCTACAATCCAAGCACTCTCTCTACTGATCAACTGACCAAGACCACAAAGAAACAAAGCAGCCACTATCAAAGACACATAATGTACATTTTCAGTTTGTTCTTTAGTCAGGCAAAAGAATATGACACACAGGAGAAATAAAAAAGAACAGAGAAAAAGGGTATGTGGAAGAAAGACTAAAGGAGACTGGGTATGGAGAGAGAAGAAAGATCAGAGAGACAGAGAGATAAAGTGAGAGAGACTAGAGTAAAGAAGGGCGAAGAAGACTGACCAGAACATGCACTGGCAACCAGGGTAAAGAAGACGACTGATCAGAACATGCACTTTCAACCAGGTTAAAGAAGACAACTGACCAGAACGTGCACTGGCAACAAGGTAAAAGAAGACAGACCAGAACATGCACTAGCAACCAGAATAAAGAAGACGACTGACCAGAGCATGCACTGGCAACAAGGTAAAAGAAGACAGACCAGAACATGCACTAGCAACCAGAATAAAGAAGACGACTGACCAGAGCATGCACTGGCAACCTGGGTAAAGAAGACGACTGACCAGAATATGCACTGGCAACCAGGTTCAAGAAGACGACTGACCAGAACATGCACTGTCAACCAGGTTAAAGAAGACGACTGACCAAAACATGCACTGGCAACCAGGGTAATGAAGACGACTGACCAGAACAAGCACTGTCAACCAGGTTAAAGAAGACGACTGACCAAAACATGTACTGGCAACCAGGGTAAAGAAGAGGGCAAAACCCACTCCCTTAAAACAGAGGACTGAATAAAATACAACAGAAAAATAAGTCAAATAAAGTACATACTCTGATGTTCACTCTGCTTTTCGCTCCATCCAAAATAAGCCCAGTTGCCTGGTGGGGGACAAAAAGGTTCAAGAAACAGGAACAGAGGACGAGGAAGTGAAGAAAAGAGTCAAGTTATGAGTCATTTTGCTCAAATTGGAGCTGAAAGAAATTAGACATAAGTACAAGCACACGTAAAATACAACATTTAAGAATGAAGCAAACATGTTATTGTAGTCATCGTATGTTAACCCGTTTTCCTCAAAAGCAAATCTGATATCCAAAAAAAACTGGCATTTTGTAAAGGTGACGAGATAGAAATGTCACGATGTGTCTCACCAGCACAAGGTCTACATGAGTCAATATGATTCAACACAAGGTCAACATGAGTCAATATGATTCAACACCAGGTCAACATGAGTCAATATGATTCAACACCAGGTCAACATGAGTCAATATGATTCAACACCAGGTCAACATGAGTCAATGTGATTCAACGCAAGGTCAACATGAGTCAATATGATTCAACACCAGGTCAACATGAGTCAATATGATTCAACGCAAGGTCAACATGAGTCAATAAGTAAGTAAGCATAGGGAAGGTTTGTCAAGCACATGCATTGATTGATGATGATGATGATGGAGATGAGAAGCCAGAAAAATCCCTCATCCTCAGCACTCTCTTTCTATCAGACAGTAATAACTCACACTAACACACACATTTGTTTTTCTATCCCTGTGTGGGCCAAAAAAACAGAAATGCCCTTCCTTAAACCCATACTACCAAAAGCTAGTAACCAAGTTACCCAGATTCTAAAGTTTATTTTTTCTGTCCCTGTGAGGACAAGGAAGATTATTCCCTCATAAGACAAACCCTAAAACCAATCTTAACACTAGACTAATCCCAAATCTAAAAGTCACCCCAAGTGTAGGTCTAACTCTAAACCATAATGATAAAACATTTCCTTATGGGCACCGGATAAATTGTCCACTTTACTATCTAATATGAATCTTAAACACAGGAATCACACACAACACATGATTCACACTTACAACACTGAGCTGGCTGAGATGCCAACCGCCTTCGTTGAACTTCGTCCTGCAATGGATACTAGAGAATGGAGGGAAGAAAAAACAAAATACAATTACTAACAGATGAAACATTATTATATACGGATGGAGCATTATGTGGCAAAACTGAAAAGCAGCATGTCTTGTAAAAAGTTCTCATCCTCACATTATTACAATGTACAGTATAATCACCAGTTCACCCTATCACCTGCATTATCAACATGTACAGTATAAACACCAGTTCACCCTATCACCTGCATTATCAACATGTACAGTATAATCACCAGTTCACCCTATCACCTGCATTATCAACATGTACGGTATAATCACTAGTTCATCCTATCACCTGCATTATCAACATATACAGTATCATCACTAGTTCACCCTATCACCTACATTATCAACATGTACAGTATAATCACTAGTTCACCCTATCATGAGGCTGGTGGTCATGAACCCCCCCTCCAGGGGGTGAAGGAAGGTGGAGTATGGAGGCAGGAATAGTACTGACATCCTTGCAGCAAACCAGCCCGTCCCAGCAGCCGAGCGGTGTCCCATTATCCCACACAACCAGAAAGGTGAGGGAGTTTCTTGCCACTCTCACCTCTCTGTATTGTAGAAGCCAATGAGTGGTGTGCTGATTACACTGTAATGCTCCTCTCTGGACCGTGACATCCAGGGTGGCTCCCTGACCAATCACATTTCCTCCCCGCTGGATTTTTGCCAGCTACATCCACAAAGACGAAATGATGTGCAGATTGCCTGGCTTCCATCTCCGTTATTTAAAAAGAACCTGAACGGTACATTATGTGTAGACGTGTAAATACCCTGTTTGGTGATTGAACATTAATCTTACCTGGCCATATCGATACCAGGTTTTTTTCCACACGTTCACCGTTTCTCTCAAAGGGTACAGTGTACATGTTCATGGATTTTGCCAAATGTGATCATAGAATGCATTTTATGTGACGGCCACACACACTTGTGTTTCGCTGACGGGGTGAAGAGTTTGTGAGAGTATTGACAAACTGTACCAAACACACAAAATAGTTTTATCTGCACGTATGGTCACGTTATGTAATCCAATTAGACAATCTGCTACCTGAGTGTGTTGTAACAGTGTCTGACCACTAGGAGGCATGTATGAGCTAACCCAGCCAGAGAACATCACAGCTAAACATCACGCCACACAAACATTCAGAAGACTCCTCTCCTAAATATCAACATATTGTCCAGCTTCTTGGGGGCAAAATAAGCAGAGTAGAACTAAATGACCAATGAATTTAAGGGAAATTGGCAATTGGCAATCTAGACCAAAACGAATGCATCAAATTAATGGACAGAGCTGCCCTGAGAGAAGAAAGAGTTGAGTAGGGGTGTAAAAAAGGCAGAAAAAAAAACTGTGATAGTGAAAAACGGACAGAGAGAGTGAGACACAGAACAACTAAATCATGAGAAAACAAAATGAAAACAATTTGACACACTGGAAGGAATCACCCAAAAAACTAAAAGTACACTGTGGTAGAATACCTGACCACCAGAACAGACAAATCAAGAAAACCCTTGACTATTTGAGCGTGACGCGGTGAGTATGGACTTCTATCTGCTATCAAGATAGAGAGTCATAGGAAGATCTGGCTATCCAGAGAAGAAAGGCAAACACCGCCCACAGAATGAGGTGGAAGCCGAGCGGCACTTCTTAACCTCTTCACAAATGTAGGATCATAATAGAGGCACAGGCTTTTATCAGATAAAGCAGACCCACAAAAAACATGAAATCAAGTCACATTCAAAACCACACAAATATGTGCAAATCTCTGCACACAAATCTTCGTGCAGTAAGTGCCAACAACACTGTGGAATTAACACACATGTCTTCATTATTCTATTTTGACTGTCATTTAAAAATTTTTGCCCCTATAATATATATATTTTAATTGTATTTTTTTTTTTTCTTATGTTTATTGTGTACTTAAAAAACAGTTTTTTGTTGTTAATTTTATTCCAGTTCTCACTTTTGTTATTTACTTCTGTTATTTATTATAACTAATGTTTACCACAATGCCCTTTAAATCAAACAATGGAAAGGAAAGAGGCAGAGACGACAGGAAGAACAATTGAGAAACACAGACAAAGAGAGAGAGACATAATAGAGAGACATAATAGAGACATAGAGAGAGAGAAAGAGAGAGAGAGAGGGGGAGAGAGAGAGAGGAGGGACATAGAAAGATAGACAGAGAGCGAAACATAAAGAGGCAGAAAGACAAAAGGTGAGAAATACATAAAAAGAGCTAAAGAGAGATAGACAGAAAGAGAGAGAGCCATATAGACAAATATAGAGAGACAGAAAGAGACATCAAGACAAACCATTGAGAGACATAGAGAAAGAGAGACAAAAAGAGACACACACAGAGAGAGACATAAAGAGACAGAGAGAAAGACATAGAGACAGAGACATAATGGACAGAGAGATACAGAGGTGTTGAGGGGGTGGTGTATATCTTGGATGTGACGCACCTCATCATGTATCCTCATGGCGTTGAGTCGATCCAGTTTACTGGTCCAGTACTGGGCCTCGTCGTCCGGGATGTCTAAAGGAGAGATTTAGACAGAGAGAGAGAGAGAGAGAACAACACACACACATACACACACACACACACACACACATATAGAGGATAAGACAGAAAGAAGGAAAGAAAAGAAGACAGAGAGAGAGAGAATTAGACAGACTGGCAGTCTTGTAAAAGAAGACATGGAAATGATGGAAAGACTAAAAGAGTAAAAAGTCCAGAGATGCCAAGGCTCCTCCCCCCTCCCTCACCCCCTTCCCACTACTTCTCCCACCCAGCCCATCTTGCCCAAGGCTCCTCCCCCCTCCCTCACCCCCTTCCCACTACTTCTCCCACCCAGCCCAGCTTGCCTAAGGCCCAGCGGAGAGTGCTGCCCCCTTCACATATGCACCATGTTTAATCCATTATGAGAAACATAGGTTGTGTGTGTGTGTGTGTGGAGGGGGGGTGGCATTTTCTCCCTTTTTAACGCATTGGTTCTATAACTCTTTGAGGACCCAGGCGTTTCAAATGCTGTCTGGCCAAACTATCTCACCTGATTCCCATTTTCAACTATCTCACTCGATTCACCTTTTCAACTATCTTACTTGATTCACCTTCTCAACTATCTCACTTCATTCACCTTTTCAAGGGTTTACTGATTAGTTGTCTGGTTGATTCAGGTGTGCTGCTTAACAGACCAGGCTGACGGAACGGCAGTGGAGGAAACATCTCACTTCTCTGAGTTTTTGTTTTTTTTGCGATATATTAAAGCCAAGCTGAGAACAAGTTAACAACAAGCTGAGAACAAGTAAACAACAAGCTGAGAACAAGTTAACAACTGGTAAACAACAAGCTGAGAACAAGTAAACAACAAGCTGAGAACAAGTTAACAACCGGTAAACAACAAGCTGAGAACAAGTAAACAACAAGCTGAGAACAAGTCCACAACTGGTAAACAACAAGCTGAGAACAAGTTAACAACTGGTAAACAACAAGCTGAGAACAAGCTGAAAACAAGTTAACAACAGGCTGAGAACCAGTAAACAACAAGCTGAGAACTTGTAAACAACAAATTGAGAACATGTAAACAAGCTGAAAAAAAGCAAAAGTAGGAAGTCCTAATTGACGCTGTCACATCATGCAGGCTGAAGCTATCAATGCCCAGGGACCCATTAAAGGCCTGAGGACCAGCTTACTGACACCTCAAACGGAAAAACAGATTATGTTGACAAAGTGTGAGTGTGTTTGCGTTTGTGTGCGTCTGCAAGTGTGTGTTTTCCGTGCGTACCAAATGGCAGCTCGTAACGTGTGTCCAGCAGGACATGGTGAGGTGTTGGGTTCATGGTACCATAGACCTCATCTTCCTTCATCAGGATCTCTGCATCTAGGGATATCCACTCCCCTGGACCCTCCTGAAGAGAGAAAGGGAGAGATGGTAAACAGGGAGGGAGAGAGGGAAGAGGAGAGAGGGAGAGAGGGAGAGGAAGAGGGCAAAGAGAGAGAGGGGGAGAGGAAGCATGAAGAGAGAGAGGGAGGGAGGGTAAAGAAAGGCAGAGGGACAGAGAGAGGGAGAGAGGAAGAGTATTGAGAGAGGGAGAGAGGGTGAGTAAAGAAAGAGAAACAAACAGATGAACACAGATGAAGAGGGGAGAGAGAAAGGAGGGAAGGATGAACGGAAGGGGGGGAGGATGGGAGAGAGGAAAGAATGGGAAGGAGGGATGGAAGGAGGGAGAGTGGGAAGGAGGGATGGAAGGAGGGAAGAAGGGGGGGAAGGAGACAAGGAGGGAAAGTATATATAATGGGAGACGTGAAGTGAAGCGCGGGGATGTGTATTATTAATAGCTACATGGCTGGACAGGCAGACCAAGCCTCTACAACGTCCCAACAGATTCAGTAAATAATGAAAGTACACACACTCCTCTACAACGGCCACAGAGACAGAGACAGAGCAGCCTGTTAGGATCTAAAGACGTGTGAAAGGAGCAAAGCCCAGTTGAAACAGGAGAACCCAGAAAAATAACGAGCTCTGGGATTCAAGGACATTTTTGCCAAAGGGCAACTAATGCAATCTGCTTAGAAACATGCTACACGTAATGGACATGTTGAACGGTAAAAACACACTGGGGTAAGAGTTTTCAGGTTTCCCCAAGTCAGATGGCGTAACGTAAAATGTTTTAGAGCCACGTGAAACGTCAAAGGCGCCTCTACCAGTGTAACTGGGTCCCAGGGGTACGAACACAAATCAAATGTAATCCCCGTTTTCCACTTTAAAGGGAGGCTTGAAGGAGTTAATGAGCATCCGGACCGCGTGGAGAACGGCCCAAACCAAGCCGCACCACCAACGACACTCGAGGAGCGCACCTGGTCAGACTGTCGGATGGTGTCCAGGGGTATCCAGGAGGTTCCGATCATAGTGTCCCAGATCAGACCTTTGTTCCACAGCTCCACCACCAGGCCTGACTTCAGGTGACCGATCTCACTGCAAACCGCGCACAAACACAGACACACACAGATCAATGATTTTACCCTTCATTAAAAGTTTTATCAAGGAACCCTTGTTCTTCCATTTTTCCATCCAATTAGAGGTATTTCCTAAAAAGTAAAGAAGAGAATTGTCTTTTTTCCAGCACTTACTTTTGTCGATAACTAATTTGCTGATTAGAATGCACTTGCCACTAAGCAAGACAATCTAATAGGCAACAAGCCGGTTCATCAAACAGCCATCCAGCCAGTCAAGCAAACAGCCAGCCAGAGGGCTAGCTAGCTTTACAGCGAGCCAGTAATTAAACCAACCGGTTAGTCAGTCAGAGTCAGGTTAATAGAAGACACAACTTTATACTGAAGTTGCTTCAGCCTGACAGAAGAGGGGATCACAAGCCACACTAGGACCAAAGAAGAGGTACATGGGTAATTAACTCACAAAAGGCCTTAAACTTGTTATGGCCTTTTGGGCACAAGTCTTTCTCAACTCATCCTACCACGGTTAGTAACAACTGGATTACCCCAAATCTAAAACCGGAGTCTAAAATAATGCTCTTTTTTTCTCATGGGGACCGGGGAGAAAGTGTCCTAACAAGGTACAATTTTCCTAATTTAATATCCCAGTATATAAATATTAACACTATAGAACAAATCATCTAGTCCACAGTACCTCATTAACACTATAGAACAAATCATCTAGTCCACAGTACCTCATTAACAATATAGAACAAATCATCTGGTCCACAGTACCTCATTAACAATATAGAACAAATCATCTGGTCCACAGTACCTCTTTAACAATATAGAACAAATCATCTAGTCCACAGTACCTCTTTAACAATATAGAACAAATCATCTAGTCCACAGTACCTCTTTAACAATATAGAACAAATCATCTAGTCCACAGTACCTCGTTTACACAACATAATGGCTCCCCTCCTTCACACCTGTTTCCTCTCTCTATCTCTTCTTTTCTTCCTCCTTCCATCTCCCCCTTTTCATTGTATTCTGAGGCCTCTGTCAATCTTCTCTCTTTTCTTTTTCACATCATTCATCTTCCTCTCTCTCTCTCTCTCTCTCTTTCTCTCTGCCTGCTGGTAAACTCAATAAAAGCAGGAGATTAGGCAGCAGGGTAAAAATAAACTCACCATTCAAAAACCGCGAAAAACAGACTTTAATAATGGAACACATTTGTCAGCAGTCAACAGAAAGGGTAAAACAAAGGTCACACACACACACACAATCGGTTTCGGAGTCAGAAACAGGGCATGGGGCCTTATTTGTAACCATAAGAACATTTACAACTAAAGATCCTTGTGTGCCAATTGTGCGTCTACGATAGCATAGGTCCTGACTAGAACTCTCTGAATGGTCATCAGGAGGAGCATGTCTTGAGCAGAGTGAGGATGTGTTTCAAACGAGAGAAGGACAGGTCCTCCAGAACCAGGCTGGCCACACCGCCCACCCAGCTCTTGGTTCCACCAGCGCCCCGTCATCTGGGCCATCCAACCACCATCTCTCCACAGCTCTGGACCCACGTTCCACTCACACTCCGTCCTCCTCCACGTTTGGCCTGTTCCTGAAGGAGTCCAAGTCGTTTTGCATGCTCATCACTGACCTAATTAAGTGTCAATCAACTAGCTCCAACGAGAGGATTGCAGAAGAGTAACCTTTCTTATACATTTACACGGTTTAAATAAAAAAGTAGGCCATAAAACTGATCGGCATGTGATTAGAAACTCAATAACAAAAAGTTATTCAAGACAAATGCACGTAAAAAAAATCCACAAATAAATAAAAAGCTATTAACACAGCAGAGCAATCAGCCTAGGCTGTCGTACAGGGGCCATGGCAACTGAACTTGATAGTCACCATAAATGTCTAATAACTTTTTTTAAGCAGTGTGGTGGACCCGTGTTTATTCGCTGCAGGGCTATAAGATCAAACGGTTCTTAAAGACACAGACTGTACTAAACTGCAGCGGACACATCAGGCCTACTGTCTGGCATTGACCTTTCTCTGAGGGATGTAACAAGTCCCTGACACACATCCAGCCCTGACTGAAACCTGAAAGACATGAGCAAAATGGTTTGTGGGAGACCCAAAGATACAATTCTAGCATTAATCGGTCAGG
The DNA here is from genome assembly GCA_016801125.1 of Novumbra hubbsi. Taxonomy (NCBI): domain Eukaryota; kingdom Metazoa; phylum Chordata; class Actinopteri; order Esociformes; family Umbridae; genus Novumbra; species Novumbra hubbsi. The sequence goes on along the minus strand of JACXGK010005390.1, from coordinate 555 downwards.
GAATCAGTTTAGTAAAATGTCTTACAGGTTTGATTTTATTTCCCCTCCCGGAAAATAATCATTTTACTGATTTACTGAGCTGTAGTATGCTATCGAGGATGTCAAAATTCACAGTAATGACAGAATTCAAATAGTGTATCATATTCATTTAGTCCAGGCCTTTGTCTGTCTTCCAATGTAAAATAGGCCACTACTGGCCCTAGCCACTGACCCTAGCCACTGACCCTAGCCACTGACCCTAGCCACTGCCCCCAGCCACTGACCCTAGCCACTGACCCTAGCCACTGACCCTAGCCACTGACCCTAGCCACTGACCCTAGCCACTGACCCTAGCCATGTGTATGTGAAGAGGTCATCCAAGTGAAGTTCTGCAAGGCGATGACACATCGCTTATCGCCTTGTCTCGCCAAAGACACAAAACACACACATACACAAACAACGGCAGCTGGCTTCAGAACAGGTTGGATATCCCACCAAACACAGGAGAGTCACTACAGTGGTATATCCCATCAAACACAGGAGAGTCACTACACTGGTATATCCCACCAAACACAG
>JACXGK010005389.1:0-33327 GCA_016801125.1 Novumbra hubbsi | reverse complement strand
TTTTATTGTCTGATAGGTCATCCTTGTTTTTATTGTCAGAGAGTTCATTCTTATTAATAACAGGGAACTGTCATTTTAAGACCCTTGCATTAATCAATAATTGTTTTTATGAAACATATGAGAGGTCATCCTTGTTTTTATTGTCTGAGAGGTCATCCTTGTTTTTATTGTCTGAGAGGTCATCCTTGTTTTTATTGTCAGAGAGGTCATCCTTGTTTTTATTGTCAGAGAGGTCCTCCTTGTTTTTATTGTCTGAGGGGTCATCCTTATTTTTATTGTCAGAGTGGTCATCCTTGTTTTTATTTTCTAAGAGTTAATTCTTCTTAATAACAGGGAACTGTAATTTTAAGACCCTTGCATTAATCAATAATTGTTTTATGAAACATATTAGATTTCTCCTTGACTGCTGTAGTCTGTAGAAAGGCTTTGAAAAGCACCTTTATACATGACAAAACACAAGGTGAAAGATATTTGTAATGGCCTGTCCTTTATGGAACAGTGTGTACACTATCCCCTCTTTGGCTATTTCTCAAGGTGTCATAAGCCCCCCCACGCCTGCCCTGCTAGATGTTATTCAAGCTGTCTAGGCTATCATCTTGCATAGTTGTTTTTCTGTGTTGATTGAAAGTGCTGAAAACGCTTTCATATGTTGCAATCCAGTACTCTATAGAATACTTTCATTACTCATGCGTTAGGAACCCTAATCCTTTTGTATCTAAGTAGACGTTTCAGAATAGATGTCTTTTCAACATCTATAAAAATTTTTTATGTCCTTTGCTCACTGGGTGAATTGAAACGTTAATTGAGGTCCTGTTTGATTGGCAGGTAACGGCAGCAGTCATAACCAATCAGACCTAGTCGTGAGCGGGGATGACAGTGGGATCACCTACAGTCCTGTGGTGGAGGAGGAGCACCTGAAGATGAAAGGCTGGCCCATCTGCAAGGACCAGGACGAAATGCTTAATTTGGCCTTTACTGTTGGCTCCTTCCTTCTCAGTGCCATCACCCTGCCTCTGGGCATAGTCATGGACAAGTATGGCCCCCGCAAGCTCCGGCTGCTCGGCAGGTAGGAGATCTGGGGGAACTCTGCTACATAACATAGCTACAGAGTAAAACCATAAAAATTTAATTCAAGGTTAATATGTTGAGAAATGTAATCTAAGGTTAGCGTTTGCGTTATGAGAAACGTCATTTAAGGTTAGCATTAGCATGCTAAGAAATGTCATTTAAGGTTAGTGTTAGCATTAAGAGAAATGTAATTTAAGGTTAGCGTTAGCATGAGGAGAAATTTCATTTAAGATTAGCGTTAGCATGATTGGTTTGTCCTTGTATTATTGACCCAGCACTGTCAAACCTGTTCTGTTTTCTCATTCCAGTACCTGCTTTGCCTTCTCCTGCATCCTGATCGCCTACGGATCAAGTGACCCAAAGAGTACGTATCATAATATCCATGTAGCAAAATCTTCATCCAAACCAACATCCAGTTATGCATGTATACATTATCTTGTGGGTGGAACCAGCGTGATGTGGGACTACAATTGAACGTGCCCTAATAGCTGATCTGTACATTGTCATGTTATATTCCAGCGTACATCATGTCTGTCCCATATCCAGACCCTAACCAGGTGTTGTGCCTCCGTAGATCTGTCCATCCTCATCTTTTTCGCTCTGGCACTCAATGGGTTCGGAGGGATGTGCATGACCTTCACCTCCCTCACGGTAAGTGGTGTGGGTGATGATGATGAAGACTTGGGTGTTGATGAAGACAGTTGTATGAAGACATTAATGATGATGAATACATGGGTGATGGTGAAGATTGATTATGAACACATTGGTGATGATGAAGACTGATTATGAAGACATTGGTGATGATGAAGGCAGTGATTGTGAAGACATTGGTGATGTTGAAGACACGGGTGATAATGGTGATGAAGTGTTGAAGACAGAGATGATGAACAGAATGATGATGAGGAGGCGGACAGTGGAGTGGAGCAGAAAGATGAACGGTGGAGAGAGAGGTTGGCGGGTAAATCTCCATGGAAAACGAAAGCTACAAAAAAGAAAAAAACATAACAACCCTGCTTTTTATAATAATGAATTATTCAGCAGGACTCCGCCAAGAGAGAAATACAGACATGTCCTTATTGCTATTCACGATCCTCATGACGACTAAGCCCTTTGATTGGGCCAGCCTGACAAACAGGAAGTGAGATGTCAGGCATGCTTTGGTTAGATTTTCAGAGTGATAAGTCCGTCTGTATGCCTACCTGCCTGAGTGTCTGTCTGTCTGCCAGTCTGTCTGCATACCTGTCTGTCTGCCTGTTGTGTGCCAACATGTCTTCCTGTATGCCCCTGTGTTTGTCTTTCACTCATCACCACAGCAGTTCAAAGCATCCGTTCCACACTGTACCATGTCTCAGCATGTCCCGCTGTGGCCATTGACATGTGTTTGTGCTAGCCTGTGTGAGTGCTGGCATGTGTGTGTGTGTGGGTGTAGAAGTGTGTGTTTGTGAGTGCTGGCATGTGTGTGTGGGTGTAGAAGTGTGTGTGTGTGTGCAGGTGTGTGTGAGTGCAGAAGTGTATGTGTGCTAGTGTGTTGTTGAGTGTAGAAGTGTGCGTGTGCTGGTGTGTGTGCGCTAACGTGTGTGTCTGCTAACGTGTGTGTGTGCTGGCGTGTGTGTGTGCTGGTGTGTGTGTGCCAAGGAACTGTCCATTGCTGTTATTTTAGCTGTTCTGTTGCGGCGACCTCACGGCGGTAATTCCTTGCTCTGACTAACATTGTGTTTTACACCACTGGTCAGGAGCGTTGGTGTGGTTTTTCTTACAGCTGGATCTATCCTATGAAAATGTCTTTTTGTCCACCCTCTTCCCGGGCGAGGGAGATCTAAGGCTTTCAAAATGTAAACAAAATGTTTGGTTTAAGGTTTGAAGATGCCCTGGGACGGTTTGGTTTAAGGTTTAAAAAGGCCCTGGGACAGTTTGGTTTAAGGTTTAAAGAGGCCCTGGGAAGGTTTGGTTTAAAGAGGCCCTGGGACGGTTTGGTTTAAGGTTTAAAGAGGCCCTGGGACGGCTTGGTTTAAGGTTTAATGAGGCCCTGGGACGGTTTGGTTTAAGGTTTAAAGAGGCCCTGGGATGGTTTGGTTTAAAGAGGCCCTAGGACGGTTTGGTTTAAGGTTTAAAGAGGCCCTGGGACGGTTTGGTTTAAGGTTTAAAGAGGCCCTGGGACGGCTTGGTTTGAGGTTTAATGAGGCCCTGGGACGGTTTGGTTTAAGGTTTAAAGAGGCCCTGGGACGGTTTGATTTAAGGTTTAAAGAGGCCCTGGGACGGTTTGGTTTAAGGTTTAAAGAGGCCCTGGGACAGTTTGGTCCCATGTTTGCCAGTTGTTCACGGTGGCGCTCATTAGATGAAATGGGTCACCGTTGATTTGTGTGATGTTTTTTGTTGTTGTAATTCTTAAAATGTAACAGAACATTTCAGCTGAATTTGAGGCGCTTAATGTGTGGTGAGACGTCTGTAAACAAGCAGGATTCCAGATAAAACACTCACAAGAACAGGAAAAACCCAAACATCTCCCCCATCACCTGCTCCTCATCTGCCTCCACATTCCCCTCTCCCTGGTTCTCCTAACTTGATAAAAAGGGACGGTATGGCAGCATGCCTACTCCCTCAGCCTTCTCTCTCCCCTTTCTTTTCCTCCCCCTCTCCTGCGTCTCACCCTTCGTGGTGGCTGGTTCAGCACTGTGTGTTCCAGCCAGAACACTGGGTGGAGGAGGTTTCCGTCACTCATTTATGTACCTCTGTTATCTTCCCTTTAACGGCCTAGTCTGTCTGTCTTCTGTTTTCCAACCACTTGCGGCCCCCCTCCCCAACACACACACACTTGTCTTTTCCCTCCTTCTCTCTCCATTTCCCACCCTCTGAACATTAATCTGTCCATCTATTACTCAACCAGACCCACTCCAAACATACAGCAACACACACACACACACAGACACACATGGGTGTGGACACACACACGGGTACGGAGCTCCTCTGGTACATGTTGACACGTGTTCTAGCTTTGCCTCTAGCTTTCTCCGTGATTATTCTATACTCTCTGACGTATGTTTTCCTGTTATGCATGCCACACTAATCCTTTCTATTTACAGACTTCTTCGTTGGTCCCAATCCCTGCCTGGGACTTGTTTAACCGGGTACACTGCCTTGAGTTTCAGCCTGGCTGGATGTCTTGTACATACTGACCTCATACACCTCATACACACGATTACCCCCTCGTCACTGAAAGAGAGAATGGAGCTGAATGTGAGAAAGTGAAGCAGACTTTTTATAGCCTGGTTTCAGATTGTGTCCTGCTGATCCCAGGGTTGCGTGTTGTTTTGTTTCGGTAGCTGGGAAAGTAGAAAACCATCTTAGACCAGGCTAGATGATATCCCCAACTTGCTCAAGCAGGGTCACCAGCACCTCAGCCTGCAGACGTCCTGCCATCCGATGCTGCAGGCTGACCGGTGCTTGGTGACCCCCTTTATGACTGTAATGGATCTGACCGTAGTGGGTCACGTTGAGTTAGAGGACATGGACGGGTCACAGGGCTAGCCTTGTCCTCCACACTCCGCAGTTGTTGTTTACACCAACTGTTGGTTGACGGAGAGAGAGGAGGAGCCGGAGACTAACGGAGAGGTGGTTGGTGTCGTCGACGTGTCGTCAGCGGACACGGGCCTGTTGAATCGTGATTGAGTGCTGTCCTGTCCGGATTTCACCGGTTCCTGCTGGTTCTGTTCAGTGGCTGAGAACCAGACCAGCGCAAAAGGTTTTCCGCCATGTCATCTTTTTTTCTCCCATGTTTCACTTCTTCTGTCTATTTCCTGTTCCTCCTCATCTCTTTGGTTTATGCATCTCTACCATTAATAATCAAATGGACCCAGACACAGTTTCGTGTAGCAGGATACTGCACGCGTTTGAGTCATGCCTAGAGATGCGTATTAACAGCTGATGAACTATGGGATGTGTCGACCTGTTAGTTTTAACTGGCTAAGAATAGAAAAGGCCCGCTTCTGTTTTTGTTAAACCAAACACTGTTCACCACAGTTATATTCCTCTGTGCAATCACTTTAGAGCATGTCAGAGATGTCATTGTCTCAATTATCACTAGCACGTAGCCTAGTTTGACCGCCGCCTGTATGTAAATGTATTGCAGACGTTTTCTTTTCTGCTTTCGACACCAACTCTGCAATGCAGTGTATAGATCCAGAGTTATCAGCCCCGGATTGGTTAAAGTCTTGGCGGTGGTGTAACGAGTGGTTTCTTCACCTAACACAACATTGCTACCTAGTTAGGCTTCCAGCTCACCCTATAGATTCAGACACAACTCAAAGTACAAAGCTCTGTAGACAATGATCCGCTGAACCTCTTGTCCTCGAGTCCGACAGTTCAGATCCCAGTTTGAAACCAGGTACGGCTGACTGTGTCCCTTGGTTTTCTCTTTGGTTGTTTAAAACCCTGTCCTTCCTCTGCCTGGCTAAAGTAACAGAGACCCTATGATGCCCCATTCCCTATGTAGTGCAGTACTTTCTGGGCGGATTATATTCCCTGTATGGACCATGCCTCTGAAACATGAATCAGGAACAGGACATGTTTTACGTAAAGACTAATTAGCAGATTTTTTACCATTTGGTCGTTTCTGCCTCAACACACTACATTTAGTAATGCCTGAAAGAACTGAATTCAGGAAGTGCTATGAAACTGAAAAACTTTGCTGTTGCCAGGCAGTTTGGGAGGAAGAACTCACATGCTGCAATGCTTTTGAGTAGGAAATCACAGGGTTAATGTTCCTGATAGACTGGACTAGATTAGAGTGTTGACTCCTTATTCTGAATGTAAGAATGTCATATGTGTTCAATATTGCATCTTTATTTCAAATAATTCTTCACTGTTAGTTAGTTAAATAATAATAATAATTCTTCAACTAGTTAAATATTTTTAACTAGTTGACATAGAACCTACATGAACCTCCCTGTATACATACACAGTTCCCGTTCTGCCTGATGATAACAGCTGGAATTCCTTATTGTGTAACAGCTTTAAAAGAGACTATGCGTTTTGCATCTCTGTGTCGACCAAACTGGTTTGTGGCGGTTTGCTTTGAAAGTCAAACTGATCTCAGAAGATAATCTGTCTCGCCAGCGAACACAGGGTTCAGACTGGGAGCCCGTTGGACAGACGGAGGACTGGGTTTTCCGTGCTTGCCTGTCTTTCTGTCCGTCTTCCCACCGTGAGTCATTGCCGTTGGGCTGATCACCCCGGAGACGCTTGGTGTTGGCAGACAGAAAAGGGGACTGAGACAAACGTAGACTGCATGTCCTATCGGAGCTGGCAGGGCAAGGCCAACGCACCTACTGCAGATTTAAGCTCTACGAACGGGAGTTTCTTCTGCCTTCTCTGTTCGTTAGCCACACAGACACACACACTCCTGTATATGTCATGACGGAGAGGTTTCCGGCTCGTTGGAATGCAACTGTTGTTGTAGCTGTCATGTGGGATGTTTTGATTTCGCTGTTAACCTTTGTTCCAATTAGCGACGGAGGACCATGCTGGCTAGGGAATGCCCAGCGTGGGCTAAGAGGGTTCCTCCTGGGCTCTAACAAGCTGGTGGCCTGTGGTGAGGATGAATGGATGGACGGACATGGAGACGAGCATTTGCACAGCATTCATGAAAAAGTTAAATTAGACAGCATTTCAACTTGCTGTCATGTTTAAGAGGGAATGGCTCAGTCAGTCGGTTCATTGTTGGACCACTCATATCAGTGGGTGTTTTATTCGCCCGACTGCTTTTCAACTCAGATAATTTACCTCCTTCAAACACGTATTGCTTTTCTTCTTTCCCCACTGCGTCCCTCCAGGTTGTTCCTCTCTCTCTGTCTGTTCTATGCAAGGACAGTGGTTGACAGTCAGGTGTTTGTTTGGGAACAGGCTGTGCTTTAGCCCTGTGTCGAAGAGCTAAATATTATCGCTGCTCTGGGCTTTCTGTGTCTGACACACACAGGGGCAAAGCGTCATCAATACTCCACCCACTCTTTTGTCAACAACCTTGAAAGGACATTGTTACATTAATTCTTTTGGTAAATAATGCAATGCCAAACACATTTCAAAAGTAACGATCATGGCGAAATGTGTCAGTGTTGATTGCTGTATGTGTGTTCAGTGTATTTATGCCCGTTTATACATGAGTGAATGCATTCATCTGATTTTACGGTGGCCTAACCAAATGCCTTTTTTGGTTTTCTCGCCTCAGCTTCCCAATATGTTTGGTGACCTTCGTTCCACCTTCATAGCACTCATGATTGGATCTTACGCATCTTCTGCTGTCACCTTCCCTGGGATCAAGGTAGCTCACGCACACACACTCACACGCACACACTCGCACACACTCGCCCGCTTAACTAGCCGAAACACCTGTACATCATGCTGATCGCGGTGTAAGCATGTGTGCCGTGAGGGTAGACATCCAAACTATCTACTTCTACGTCCATCCATATTGTAGTGGTCTGTGTCAGTGTGAGGGTCTGTCTATGTTGTCATGGTCATAGAGCCTAACGGTTTGGTTGTCTGCCCTCTGGTTTCTTCGTCAGGTGATCTATGACCTGGGAGTCACCTTCATCACCATCCTTCTGGTGTGGGCTGCCTGTGCTGGCCTTGTCTTCATCAACTGCTTCTTCAACTGGCCCCTGGAGCCCTTCCCTGGACCAGAGGACATGGACTACACGTAAGGCCCTCTCCTTACGCTCCTGTTTTCCCTGCCTATTTCGGTACCAGCCACCAAACCATCACAGTCGTCCCTGTAAATGGGATAAAACAAGTTACACGTATGTCTTCTCAACGTAGATCCTGAGCTACACGATGCCACATATTGAATTAGTTATAGAATTATAGTCGTACAACACACATCCAAAGACATGCCAACAATAACAGGTTTAAGGGATAATTCTCCTGAGCTGCAATAGGAACATTAAGGCCTTAGTCCAGTGAACTACATCCTTCCTCTGCAGCACAGTGGAGGCCTGCGGTTTAGTGGGAAGGAAGACTAGTTTAACAGCATTTAGTCTGGATTTCGTCTAATCCTCTATATCTCCTCTTCATCCGCTTCTTTTCTCCCGTTCCATCTCTCTCTCTCTCTCTCCGGTTATCCCTCCCCCAGTGTGAAGGTCAAGTTCAGCTGGCTGGGCTTCGACCACAAGATCACAGGGAACCAGTTCTACCGCCAGGTGACCACGGTCGGGAGACGGCTCAGTGTGGGCAACAGCATGAAGACCAACCCCAAGGAGCTGGCCCAGCAGGAGGGCAACAAGCTGTGCCTCTCCACCGTGGACCTGGAGGTCCAGTGCAAGGCCCCGGAGGAGTGTGAGTGTGGCCGGGCCACATCTGTTCCCCCTCTTGCCTCAGGCCACCACTTGGCTTGGGGCTTTTGATGTCTGTCACATGCAGAGCTGGGAAACAAACAGCGACAGTGTGTTTTCTCTGCCCACTCTGAGTGTGGAGGGGGGGGGGTTTGTTCTCTGATTTTTTTAGACCCCGTCCCTACACAAAGCGGTAATCCGCGAGGCCAAAATCCAGTTTGCCCATTTCATTCAATGTCTGTTTTATAGAAGGCTACGTGTGACAGAAACCTACCTGATGTTTGAAGACCCCTAATACTCTCCACCCACGTAGCCAGGCCAAACGACCTGTCTAAATATAAAATGGCTCATTGTAGCCTTCTAGAATAACTATCCTGCAGAGATGGTCTATAGCTGTGACGTGTGGCTCAGGACCCCCCCCCCCCCGTTTCATGTCACACCGTTCATGATCATCTAAAAACCCGAACAGCTCTTTGTAAATAGCTCATTCTGCATTGGTGCAACGCTGACGTTCCAGAGTGACATCATTATCAGCTAGTGGTTTAGTTTCAGCTGCCAGAATGTCCAAGCGAGGGCCTGTGGTTGGCTCTTAGGCCTCCAAGACCCGCCTCCCCTCATCCAAATTAAGCCCTGCTGACACACTAACCCTTCCCTAACCTAGATCTGTATACAGCAATTAGCCGAAAACCTCTGACACACCCTCACGTTAACCACATGCCCCCCTCCACGCCCCATCTGCCCCTCTCCTCCGGACCGAGGGTCACTGACTCCCAGCGGGGGGGGGGCTGCGGTTCCACGCCGGCTGGCTTTGGTACCGGAGGGAACAAGCAATTCTTCTGGACAATTCTTTGTTCCTAGAAGTGCTGCTCGGGTGGCGGTGGTAGAACCTGGGTCATTACGGCCCGGGGGGGTTGGGGGCAAACTGACTGCCCTCATGCCCGCTCTCTCACTTTCTCCTACAACTTTCTTTCCCTCTCTTCATCTCTCACTCTCTGTCTCTCTCACTTCATTTCTCAAGCTGTGGCATGTTGGTAATATACCACAACCCGGTAACCAGTGCAATTAGAGCAGTAGAAAGTGGTGTGATGTCACAACTGTGGCATTCTGCCAATGACTGTGTTCCAGTCGTTTTGTGAACTGAGATCTAGACGAAATGTGAACTGAGATCCATTCATTACATCGACTGTGATCCATTCGTTACATCGACTGTGATCTATTCGTTGCATCGACTGTGATCCATTCGTTGCATCGACTGGGATCCATTCGTTACATCGACTGTGATCCATTCGTTGCATCGACTGGGATCCATTCGTTACATCGACTGTGATCCATTCGCTACATCGTCAGCGATCTATTCATTATGTCAATAGTGATTCATACGTTATGTCAACTGTGATCTATTCATTACACTGACTGTGATCCCAGAGCCCAGGGCCACAGACTCTGAACGTAAGTGAAGCAGGCCTGGAAGGATTTTTCCACTAGCCGTCATGGGCCACTGCTGTCAGCTTTTCAGCAATTAGATTGGTAGATTATTAACTAACTAGGGCACCTGGCCCTCACTTACAGCACAGGCCCCTTCAGGTAACCTTGCCATCCAGGGCCCCTTGGAGTATTTAGACAACAATGCCCTGTGTCCACCATGTTTTGTTTATTGATCCCCATTAGCTGTATAAGATGCACCTATTCCTCCGGGGTCAATGAACATTAAGCAGCACTAGAAATAAAACATCATACAAAGACGATGTTGCCTCTGCGATAAAGCCCTGGTGGTTTTCCATCGCAACACTCCAGGCCATCGTGGAAGATGGCCTCTGAAAAACACACAGATAACACCTAACCCCAAAGTGAGCATAACTGGTGTATATTATATTCCTGTAATACAGCAGACGTGGAGTTTTGAAAGTTAGCCAGCATTCAGAGGACGGCAGAATCACTTTGGACATGTTTGACCTTCAAAATTGCAGGGCCAACTTGTGGTGGTTCCACGGTTCTAACACGGTTCTCCGGTTCACAGCCCAGTCCTTCACGAAGAGTATCTTAAGCCCCATCTTCATGCTCAGTCTCATCACCATGTGTGTCACCCAGCTGAGGCTCATCTTCTACATGGGAGCCATGAACAACATCTTGGAGTCGTTGACCGATGGAGACCTCGACACAGGTGTGTGTGTGTGTGTGTGTGTGTCCGGATGCATGTCTATCTTGATAATGCTCTCTGAAGCTGTATGAAATGCTACCAATACCCTTTCCTAAAGGACTTTCACTTAAAGGTTAACTCTCACCTAGTGAAAGAATATATCATTCGTAATTCTTCGCGGTTCTTTGTAATCTTACCGCCTCTTTTCTAATCTCTTGGTGCTCTAAAACGAATGCTTTACGGACGGTATAATCAGGGGCTTCAGCTAACTTTGCCTGGTCTGTCTCGTCTTTTGCCCTTGCTCTGTCTTTCACGCTGCAGTGGAAAAGATGGAAGTAGGTAAGAATTCAGGCTCGAACACAGTGTTCCCGCGTTACCACTCGCTGCCTCTGACGTGGATTCAGGTTGCCTCGAAGCCTCGTCTTACCTCATAAATCGTGACCTTTGCCCTGCCCCCCCCCCGGTTGAACACACCAGTGTAGTGATGGAGTGTGCGTGCGTGCGCGTTTGCGTGTGTGTTTTTGAAGCCTCGGCCCTGGGGACTGACGTGTCTCTTTGCCCCCCGGCGTTCACAGTGAGTGTGTACACCTCCATTTTTGGAGTGTTGCAGCTGCTCTGCCTGATGACGGCCCCCGTGATTGGCTACATCATGGACTGGAGACTGAAGGAGTGTGAAGAGGACACAGAGAAGCCAGGGACGAGGTGAGTTTCTAATGGACACACACACGGATACACACACCCACACACACAGTTGTGTGGGATACTAGTGACGTCCCCGTCTGATAGGGACCCCAGTAAGCCGAAGCGTCGTGATCGTCAGATCCAGAAGATCACCAACGCCACACGGGCTTTCATCTTCACCAACCTGCTGTTGCTGGGCTTTGGTGTCACCTGCCTGGTTCCCAGCCTCCCTCTCCAGGTGACCAATCCCTCTGTTCTAACGCTTCTCTCCATCTCTCCTCCGTCTATGCTCCCTCACTCTTCTCCACTCCTCTCTCGCATTCATCTCTTCTCCATCTCTCTCTCCTCCATCTGTTGCTTCTCCATCTCTCCCTCCTCACTCTCTATTCTGCCCACGACTCCTCTATTTCCTCAAACCCTGTCTTCCTGTCTCCTCCGTTAACCTCTCCCCTAGCTCTCGCTCCTCATCTCGCGGAATTATAGCGAAGCATACCATTTCGATTCCTCTGTATGTGTCTCAATGTTTTGTGTGGATGTGTTAGACCCGAAGGGGGTGAGATGGTGCAGAGCAAGAGCCTCACATGTTACTGCAGCTGATTCATAGTTTAATGCAACAGTGGCCCCTGGTGGACAGAAGTGTCACTGCTGGGTATGCAGAGATTAAACAACTGGCTCCATGTTAGGAAAAAGGGACAGAGTGTACTACGCAGAGCCCCGGGCCTGTGGATTCCGCAACTCACCATGTTCAACTGTCTGTTTCTCTCTTTTCTCCTCCCAGATTCTGTCGTTTATTTTGCACACCATTGTGAGAGGGTTCATACACTCTGCGGTCGGAGGCCTGTATGCTGCTGTGTAAGTTTCTCAGGAGTGTGTGTGTGCCTGTGTATGTGTGTGTGTGCATTTGGGTGCATGCCTGTGTGTGTATGTGTGTGTGTATGGGTCTGTGTATGTGTGTGTGTGCATTTGGGTGCATGCCTGTGTGTGTATGTGTGTGTGTATGGGTCTGTGTATGTGTGTGCGATCAGTCCGCTCCTGGCCGGTACTCACGCGGGACATCCCTGTCAGGTATCCATCGTCCCAGTTCGGCAGCCTGACCGGCATGCAGTCCCTGATCAGCGCCCTGTTCGCCCTGCTTCAGCAGCCCCTCTTCATGGCCATGATGGGTCCTCTGAACGGAGACCCCCTCTGGGTGAGACAACCACCTCGTGTCCAGAGACCGTAACAGAACCTTTGAAAGGGCCTCGCGTTGGGTTCATATTTGTGTTCCAGTGTAGTGGTACCATCAGGCCAGATATACGAAAGTGGCGGGTGTTTCTTTCGTCCCGCTGAGCCACTGACTCGCGACGTCTCTACCGGCTCTGTGTTGTGTGCAGGTGAACGTGGGCCTGCTGGGCCTGACGACGCTGGGCTTCTGCCTGCCCATCTACCTCCTCTGCTACAGCCGTCAGCTCCGGCGCAAGAAGCAGGAACGCGAGGAGGACCCCAAGATATACCTGCCGATCGAGAGCAAGCCGGAGGCCTTCGTTTAGTCAGTCAGGCAGACAGATATCTTTCAGCTGAAGAGTGAGGATGGGAAAGGTCACAGGTGTGACTGCTGAACTGTATGATAATCCTTCTACCCATTGACACCATGGCCCATCAGAACGTCTGCACTTGCACTCAGACGACTCTCTCTCTCACACGCACACACACACACACACACACACCACCTCACCTACTGCCAAACACACTCAGAAAGCCGCTGGCAGCCCTACAATCACAAATCTCAGAGTACTCTCGGTATGACAAACACACACACACTTCCCAACGCATCATGATATATGTACACTGTGAAAGACGCGTAGCTACACACCTGGCAACACCCGTTCGACACACACAGAAATGGTTCCTGCAGCGGCACACGCCAAAACTGACATCTGGCCCTCTTCTCACTGCGATAAAGGAGGACAACCGCTGCTCTGTGTCTGTGAACTGAGGAGAAAGGAGGACATCAACTGCTCTGTGTCTGCGAACTGAGGAGGGAGGAGCCAGAAGGTGGATGTCCACAAATTTCTCCTCCCTACCAGTCTCCACTTTGTTTCATTTCTCATTTTCTTTTAATGCGTATTATAGTTTTGATGCCATTCTCACTCTTGCCTACCTGTCAGTGAGCCTGGTTCCCCAGGAAGACTAGACAGAGAACGCTCAGTGCTGTGACAGGGACCTCCAGTGTTGGAAGAACCTGATTAAGTCATGTCCCCCTCACAACAAGGATACAGTGTGTTCAATTATGGCAATCATGTCCCCCTCACCTCCTGGTGTCACATCAGTCTCGCACTGTGCTTAACACATTGAGAATGTATTTTCTGGATTAGAATGGCATTGCAGCGCCATTGGAACGTCATTGAAAAGTCATTGGTCAGTACATCATGTCAGTTTCTCTCTATATTGTCACGGCTGGCTTTGAGTCGGGGGTTTGGACCTAAACACATTGCACTAAGAAGAATGAAACCTCAGTCCATGTTTAGTCTGGCAGTTCCTTGTCATCATGGCTTGTCTAGCACACTGCCTTGTTCAACGCTGTGACCTAGTCTTCTAAGAAATCAAGAGGCATTGAGGACTAGAGAAATAGCCTCTTTTTACTGTTTAAACAGCAACAGTGAGAATAAAAATCAAAGGTGTGTTTGTTCTTAGAAGTCTTAGATGTTTGTGTAGCGCTCAACAGTGCAGATATTAGCCACAGGTGTTAGCTTCTTGCTGAGAGTGAATGGTTAGTCAAATGGGTTTCCAGCAGGAACAGTATTGACCAGTATGTTTGGCTGGGTTCCAAATCCTTACTTGGTCCCTGAGTTTTAAACAAAGCACGGGACAGGTTCAAAGGAACCTCTTAACAGATGTCTGACCATCTTGTTAGGTCTTGGGTGTCATTTTCGTTGAAGAATAGGAAATTATTTTCCTGTCAACAGTGTTTTCATTTTTCATTAGTCAGGATCATGGTATTTTGTGTCAGAAGATCTGAGTTTCAAAAAAGTACATTGGTTCCTTGTAGCAATAAGTACTTTGAGAGTTGCTGAGCAATCGTCTACTCTTCCTAGCAGCACATCATTGTGTCATCAAACACTGTGGCCCAACTGCACACACACACACATGCATACATGTGCAAGCACACACACAGGAATGCACAGATGCAAGAATGTGGATGAATATACTGTAATAATTATTACAAAGGTGCTTCTCCATAAAAGGAACATAGATCAGTGTTTTTTTCATAATGTACTGGTCAAATAGTGACCATATAGATTTTCTGTCCATCTATCAAAGGTATCGCTTACAAAGACTTACTTTGTAATGACAAAAAATACTTGAATTATTGAATTCTAACTTGAACTTGGATTCATTTTTTTAATCAAAAGGGAGATGGAAAGATGCTTGAATATATTATCTGTTTCTGAAACCACATTCTTGCGGCTGTTGTTATTATTGTGATGGCAGGCACACAGTTTGGGAGTGGGCAGGTCATGCCTAGTGCTTTTGAAGGGTCTGTTTCAACATCCAGTGGAGAGCGACACAACTAACCCTAACCCTGCCTGGACAGAACCATAAACCTGACTGGCAGGAACCCTAACCCTGCCTGGACAGAACCATAAACCTGACTGGCAGGAACCCTAACCCTGCCTGGACAGAACCATAAACCTGACTGCCAGGAACCCTAACCCTGCCTGGACAGAACCCTAACCCTGCCTGGACAGAACCCTAACCCTGCCTGGACAGAACCCTAACCCTGACTGGACAGAACCCTAACCCTGAATGGACACAATGTCCACTCTTGTTCAGTCACTCACTAACTAGTGACAGCTGGACCTCACATTTCAAAAAACTATTTGGATTGTATTATATGCATGGAAAAAGAAAAAAAGAAACATGCAAGTCATTGTGTTCTATTCGTTCCATTTCCATGCATTGAATCTAAGATCTGATATCTTTAGAAAAACTGGGCCTGAGGCCTTTGAAACGCAGACATGTAATATAAAGTAGTACAGTATATATTCAGATGAATCCATCCAGTAGAATCCCCCTGGATCACTCAATCCGAACCCTCCAAGACATCTATCACATGTTGGCGATGGAATCTGAGAGACATTGCTAGAAT
The DNA here is from genome assembly GCA_016801125.1 of Novumbra hubbsi. NCBI lineage: Eukaryota > Metazoa > Chordata > Actinopteri > Esociformes > Umbridae > Novumbra > Novumbra hubbsi. Next base: position 17,990 of record JACXGK010005389.1, on the reverse strand, counting down.
CCCCAAAAGTTCCAAGTATGAACTGAATGGCACATGCACCTTACTCCTTGAATGAGGATCTCAATGCTATTTTTCCTGAATGGCCTGCACTAATCTAGAAATATGACATAGACAGTAAACTGCTTGCCGGTTCTGCATGTTAGCATAGAATGTATCCACAGTATTGCTTTTTTTTTTTATAAAAAGAAAGTACATCGGAACTGTTAGAAACTGTTATTTTTGTATTTAGGATACAACTTACTGTCTCTCAGCTGGTATGCATCGTCCAACATATTCAGTTAAGTTATGACTCGTTGCCACAGATGTTTTGCCCGCCTCAACACACACACACACACACATGCACACACATTACAGAAAAACAGGTCGACAACTGGTCCAGGCACTCATCCTTACGTCTTATTTTAGAACAACGCTTTTGTCGTGGGTGACTCCTATTGCGAAAACCAATGACCAGACTTGTGTTGATCTTGCGTGTGTACAGTCCCCGGTGGACGGGTTCTGGTGGTTTGAACATATGCCTAGGAAATACTGGAGGACAGTGATTACGATATGCAGTATTGTCGTCCAGCGCAATGAATTGTCCGGTACCGGAGATGCAGCACTTTTTACACTGCCATACCTTAAACTCCCGCTCTACTCGAGATGCCATCACTATAGTGGTTTTATGGATGTGATATATATTTACCACGTCCCTCTCGCCTTCGTGGTGTGATTCACTGATTCGTTATTCTGCGGTTACATTCGTTATGGTGTTGACCGTTTTATGTGTCGATTTTAGAAATACAGTGTAATTGTCAGCTGACACAACAATGATTTTTTTTAATCTTAGCTTACTTGTCACATTTTATATATTTTCTAGTTCTAGTTTTGGGGGTATTTTTTGTTTCGTTTTACATCTGTTTTATGGTGTTTGTCTTTCTAAACTCTATATTAGATCTCTTTTTTTCCAAATATATCACATTATAGCCATTGTTATTTACATTTTGAGTTGCTGTTACAAAGATATATATCAACGTTTGAAAAATTAAACAGAGTAATTTGTAAAATATTGTACGTTTGTAATGATTTGCTTATATATGAAATGTACATGTTTTGTTAGTCATGTCAAGTTTACAATATATAACCAACACAAGTAATGGACTTTATAGTAATGTTCCAACTTGTAGAATATATTGTTATTCTGTAATGATTCAAGGGAATCAGCCATACATACAAATGTTCCTAATCATTGTTACTGCCAGGTCAATTGGCCAAAGCACAGACTAATCAATTATTCACCATAGCTGTCTCAGTCCCTACACTTGAATCCCATGCATAACATGGGCTTTAAATGGAAGAGGGTAGTCTATTTACACGTACAGAAGGAACTCAAAGCCCCACAGGTAAGGTGCCAGTTCCCTTTGGGTTGGTCAGTGTGGTGCAACTAGGGGAACAAGCATACGCCACGCCTCAGCTCCACTGCTATGGATGTTCACAATACACTGGGTATGATGTCATCAGGTTGTTTTGTGTGTTTCCGCAGTTTAGTGTGGTTCCAGTTTGTGTCCTTCCTATTGACTGCTACCCACAGACTCTCTTCGGAACGGGGGATGATTTCTGCACAGTTTTCAGTCATAGGCGCCTCTGCTGTGTATGTTTTGTCAACTTCATCAACCTACGTACCTCTAGGTGGGGGACGAGGGCATGGCTAGGTGCAGGATTCAACCCTACGGTCAGGTTCAGCACCCCCTCCCCTGAGAGTTAGACCTGTGGGTCAAGTTATCAATCACTTTAAAAGCACCACTTTACAAATCACAAATTATTTAGACAAATCCAACCCTCTTCAAAATATATGTTTTTCCAGAATGCATCAGAATTGTCCACAAACACTGCGCATGCTTGTAGCGAGAGGGCAAGGGTTTTGATAGGAGGGTTAACATCGTGTTTCCGCCAATGATCAAGCTCAGCCTGAGTCCTCTATTCTGTGTATGTACAGTACTGAAGGTGTGGATCCCGGCTGCTTTTTGCATTATGCCAATCGTTTTGGTGGTGACAATTGTGATGGCACTTCCGTCAAGCATATCCCTTCAGCAAGTATAAACAGAGACATATTATCTTGGCACAAGTAACAGCTTTTAATGAATTACTTGCAAAGAGAGCAAAAACAATCACAGTCTCTAAAGTAACACAAGACAATCATCAGTACTTATACAGTATAGGGGTGTGGTAAGATACTGCGCAGCTGTCCCATGTTGACAAGTTCCCTTTGTTCAGTAAATTCCTAGGTTTCACACAAAGGGCAGGCTGTCAGATGGGTCACAAGTTTACTGGACCAAGAAGAGATACATTAATGGCTGTAGCACATTCACATAAGCTGGAGGGCCACAGATCTACTGCTGATACCATCAAATGCATGACTACCATAAACTAGAACCCTAATAAACAAAAATAATCTCCCCCACATTTTTGGCACTATGTACACATCTAACTATAAAAATTGCGTTTTAAACCAAAGAAAATTCATTGTATGTGTAAATGTACTTGGCAATAAAGCTGATTCTGATTTTTAAATACAATAGCGCTGTTTTAAAAGTCTCCACCAGATGGCAGGTGATCATAGTCAATGCAAAGCAACCGACCTCAGTTGCCAAATTCAAACTTTGAGAGAGACTTTGAGACTTAAAAAGTATGTAAAATATCCAATTAATCGGAAATACTGAACAAAATATGTGGTATAAGGTGTGAGAAATAGCAAACACAACAAAATAATTACAATCCTGTTTCCTGCAAAGTTAGAATGCTGAGTGAAATGCTAATAAAAACTGAATGCTATGATGTGCAAATCATTTAAACCCATATAATAATAATAAACCCAACATAGTCCAAAGACAACATATCAAATGTTGAAAATGTGTGTGGTTTTTGGTAAAATACATGCCCATTTTGAATATGATGCCAGCAATATTTTTCAAAATAGTTGGGACAAGTGCATGTTCATCACTGAGTTTCATCACCTTTTCTTTTAACAAAACTGTAAGGATTTGGGAAATGAGAAGACCAATTGCTGCAGTTTTGTAAGTGAAATGTATTCATTCTTGCTTGATATAAGATTGCAGCTGCAACATTTCGGGTCTCCCCTGACTTATTTTTACCAATCCAGAATGGTTTTCTCAACCTTGTCCATTAAATACAGTTTTCTCCAGATTCTCTAAATCTTGTTCTCATATTGGTGATGAGATGTTGTAATCATACCATAGATGAGGATTTTCTCAAACTCAGCAGTTTTATGTAGGAAACCGTATTGCTTAATTGTTGCACCATCTGCCTGTACAGTCTTTCACAGAGTGGTGAACACATCCGCATTCTCGCTTCTGACAGAACAATCCTCCCTGGAATTATTTTTAATACCCAATTACGATACTCACCTGTTGCCAATTGAACTAATTCGTTTTGGAATATTCCACCAGGTTTAGTTTGTTAGCATTTTCCATTTTTTTGTTGCCTCTATCAACTTTTCTTGAAGTGTTTCTGGAATCAATTTCAAGTGGGGCATATATTAAATAAACAATACAACGTTTGATATGTTGTCTTTGTACTATTTTCTATTGAATAAAAGGTTTAAATGATTTGCCTCTCAATGCATTCAATGCGGTTTTTATTTACATTTTACGCTACGACCCAACTTCTTTGGAAAGAGGGATGTAAAACATTGATAAAATAAGAGTAGACGGAGACAATACGTATTAAAACGAATACATATTTTTGGTTGAATGCCTGTTAATAAAAGACAATACATCTAAGGGTATTTCCTTAAATGTCTGAAGACCTAAAGCCAGGACAGTGATAGCAGATTCAGGTTAGGTCGCGAATGGAAGTATTTGCTAAAGTTGGTAATCTATTCACAGGAACGTCTGCCCTAATTCGCGAGGTTATTAGGTAGACACACTGGTCTAACTTGCTAGGCTTTCCATAACCTGTTCCCCAGTGAACATTAGTTGTCAATCCGTGGCTGGGTACACCCTTCGCCAACAGTCTCCCAGCAGAAACGCCTGAAAGAGGAGTGAAACGAGAAGGACTGGAAAAGAAAACCAGATGAACTAGGGTACAGGTGAAATCTAACAAAACCATACACTTTGGTATAATTTTATTTTAAATACATCGCTATCCGTTTTTTATGTGTAGGCTTTAGGCTGTGGCAAATGTTCATCGTTAGATAAGAAAACACAATCTCACATTTCTTACAAGACATCAATTGCATGTGGTGACATTTCCACTGGAATCTGCTTCCCAAAGACTGGGTAGTTGTATTATGTTTTATTTATCATACGGATGGATGCAGCCTTAACGACTGTAGGCGTGGTCGCCACCAGGACACCGCGCCCCTTTCTTGAATGTCAGGAAGTGGATTAAATAAAAATTGGAGCGCTAAACCGCGAAGGCTCTGGGACGTATTCAGACCTTTACCGATTTTGAGATATCACCTGTAGAGTTTAGGCTTCTGAATGCTGTATTTACACGGAAAACACTGCAAAGATGCTCATTAAAGAATTGTAAGTAACAACTTAAGACATATATATTAATATGTTATGTTAAAGATCCTAAAAAGAAACGATAAGGAACGATGGCTGGGCTCTCAAGAAACTCAGGAAAACATTGGTAACTTTCTTCGTGATCGGTCTGCCCTTTATTTATGATGGATATTATCTCCTCTGATTGTGTAGTATAATGTTGGCAAATAGAATATAATTGACGTTGCCTGTTGGAACTGGTCGTTTTTCCCGTTACATAAAATGTAGGTGTTTTATATTGATTGATTACTTCTGTGTTTTTTTGTATAGACCGTACCATTTACCATTCGTTACCATTTAATGAATGAATGAATGAATGAAATAATTAATATAATTAATTACAGCATAATTAAAGATGCATTGTACATCATGACCGTTTATTGACTTGTTGCCAGTATTATTTTATTGTCTTTACTTTCGGGAAATGCCATTGAAACCGTAACTTGAATTTGAATGCATTCCATTAATAATTAATTATTAGGCCTGTTGACAATACATAAACGCTATGCTCTTAACTAAAATGAAGTACAAAGTCTCAGGACATCTAACATATTGTGACCAGAGCCAATACCGTCATGTAGGCATGATGGCCAGTTTAATCGAATAATCTTCTATTAATACGCTGTATTCAGCGTGGTGCCTCTCGGTGGTTGGTGATCTTACACCCAGATCTATAATGATGAAATATTCAGGGGTTGTTCCAATGGGACAGGTGACGATTAATTGCCTATTGTAGACTGGCCTAATTTTTTTCCATCTGTGTAAATCTGCATTGTGCTTCAGATTCCACCTGTACAGTATTACAAGATGGCATGTTCAGACTTGCAGTGTTTGGAGTTAGTTAGGCCAAATGGGTTTGGGCACTTGATGGTGGCTTAAAAGGTTTTTGGTGAAATGGCAAATAAGTCATGACCTTAAGGTGGAAGTGTTGTTTCAATGTGCTGTTTTTACTGTGTGGTAATGTTAAGCACTTTCTCTGTCTCCCACCTCCAGCCGAGTCATCCTCCCAATATCTGTAGAAGAAGTAAGTTCTGATCGAATGTCATCTCATCTCCGATTGATTGTCTCATTTCTATTTGCTTAACTCCTGCCTCTTCTATCATGTGTCCTCTAATTTCCTTTTTTAATTGAGCCAAGTAACTGAGGAAGAATAGATAAGGAGAGGGATTGTGGACCTCTTCAGGAAAGTAGACAAAGGGGCCTCAAAACCCTGATTATTCCTTTTCAAACAAAGCTGGTTAGGCTACATTTTTGTTTGTTGACGCTAAAGTACATTGAGCTCTTTCAGTACCTAGCCTAACTAATGAGCCTTACAGGATGTCCAAGGCTAGCCCATTACCTGGCATGATCCACAGAGTCCCACAATCAGGATATTCATACAACTAGAAAGCAGAATAGCCTGCAGTGCAAATCCTTGGTTTTCTTTCTGTTTTTCTTACCTTGACATTCCTATCTTACACACGTATATCCATAAAGGTTTATCTGCAGATCCAGAGTTTCCAGAAGTTTCTCTGCATGCGATTCATTTATCGCGCACACTTTACTGGGACAAATGCAATGAAGTTTGCACTCGAATGAATCAATGTCTGCAATAACGAGCAATGAGCAGTTCTCTACACAGGCACTAATAACATGGACGAATGTTATGGTTACAGCAAGACAAGTACTTCTGTATTAAATTACGGCGTGGATTCCAATTCTTCAGGTGTTACCAGGGTCATATCCAGGCACTGTCATTATTTACGGTCAGTGCAATAATCTGGATCAGACTTGTGGTGCACACATCTCCACGTGATCCACAACTGAGGCTCCTTTGTTCTGGTTGGAAGACCATGAAAACCTCCAATCCACCGGCGTCCTATGTGGGTGTATGGGTGCTGGCAGTCAGCACGGTGTGGCCCGAGTTCTGTTGTTTCAACGTTGGCAGCCTGTTGGTTGCAGCGGTTACACAACGGCCAGTCAAAGCCGACATTGTCAGAAAGTATGCAGGCCATATGAATCAAACAATGTAACTGAGTCTAATTGAAGATTATTCGGTTCTGACCAGACTGTGCCACCCCTAATCCCAGATTACGTCTGGGCCCCACAAAATATTTGTTCATTATTTCAACATTCTCTCTCCCCCCTACTCCCTCTACCAATCTCTTTCGTTGGTTCCCAGATTTATATTTACCGGCGCATTTCCCCACCTGTCCTCTTTTCCCAAAGTCACTGCTAACTTCAATCCCTGTCTCCCTGGTCTTCTGATGTTGTGAGTTCTGACCGGCGAGCACAGTGTTGTATGCCTGGAACTTGGATCAATGTCTTCTGCTCTGGGACTCTAGCATGGACTGTCAAGGTGGAGCAGCAGCGCTAAATGGGGGCATTATTAGAACCCTACGTTGGAACTCCACTCGCGAGTAGCCAACAAGATATTTGTTGGATGAGAGGGATTTTTTGCTATGCTTGCTAATATGTCTTTTAGATGAAATGATGTGGCTGCATCCAGAGTCGTTAGGATCCTGCCTAAAGTGATCTAAATAAAAGCAAAAGCACTGTGGACTGAATACATCATGTAATCCTCTTCCTGTACAGCCAGGAGAGGTGTGGCCACTCCTCAAATTCCGTCTCCTCTCTAGGTTTCTTTGTAGGTTCTGACCCTACTAGGGACCTAGCCATGGTGCATCATTTTGTATTGTTGCTTGCTCTATGGGATTTCAGGTTTGGAATCTATGAAAGCAAAATCCTGACTCTGTCCAAATGCTCTGAGGGGTGATTGGTCAATGACTGATTTGAAGGTCTGGAAATTAGTTAATTCGATAGAATACAACAACACGTTTATGATGAAATTAAATGAGTCCCTTTGTGCCCAGTGAGGTAAGTGCTCTTGTATTGAATCTGCTGTTAAAAGGAGATCCGCCAACTCAAATGGTGTTGCATTGGTCACGATAGGATGAGATCAAGTTTTGGATGAGTCTCTCAATTGCAGGTGGTTGAAGACATGAATGTGTTTGAACGTTGCCTGGAGGTGAGGAGGGGTGGTTCCTGTTGCTGATATACAAGCAGGAACTAAGCTCTGATTGAAAGTCAGTGCAGTATAGAGTGGAGCAGGGTGACATGGGAAGACTTGGGAACACTGAACGCCAGATGGACTGAGGCGTTTTGAATTAGTTTCAGGGGTTTTATGGACCAAGATGGGAACCCTACAAACAGCGAGTTGCAGTGGTTGGTCAGTCCTTCTCCCTGATGAAGAGCAGCTCTGTCTTGTCTAGGTTAAGATTCGGGTGGGGTGTAACCGATGTGAACATCCCTGTTGCGCTACTTCTACGGGACCAGCTTCCCCTTAGAGCCAGGACCGCAGGTTCCCTAGCTATTCTCAGAAAACAGTGGAAACCTCAATGTGGTTTCCAATGTGTGGGGGGGGGGGTGTAGCATGAGTGCATGGCTAGCCAGTTAATGGTGCGCACTGGAAGCATTTCAGTCAAGGACATCATTCCCTCCCAGACTGCGGTCTTCTGTTGTGTTGATGGTAGCATGCTTTGGTGGCAACTGCTTTTGAAGCATCGATAGGGTCACTGGTGTCAGACCAGTGTGGATCGAAGCCATACTGTCAGGCGAGCACCAATCCGGACGACCTCTGTAGGGAACACCACCAAATCCATAAATGGATGTCCTGTAGGCAAATGTTCAGGAATGCAGTGGCAGTTCTAGTGTTTTGCAGTGTCATACAGCTAAGTGACATAAGTATAAGCCTCAAAGCCTGGTGCAGGATTCCTCAAGATGTGATTTACAGCTGTCTTTTAGACTATGTCAAAAGCCGTCACATTAAGACTTTTCCACCTAAATGAATCACAAAAATTATGATAAAATGCTCATGTTGCATTACCTAATAAACATTGTTGGATCACCGTAGCCTCTGAATTGTTGATCTAACCCAGTACATATCTGCAAATGATATCATTTGGCCATTTTAAGAGTTGCTGTGTCCGTCCTTTCTCACCACAGTACCAAGTTGGTCAGCTTTACTCAGTGGCGGAGACCAGTAAAAACGAGACTGGAGGTGGAGAAGGGGTGGAGGTGCTGAAGAATGAACCCTATGAGAAGGATGGAGAGAAGGGCCAGTATACCCACAAGATCTATCACCTGCACAGGTACAAATCCCTCTCCCCCCCAACTGATGGCAGGTACAGCTCTAACACCGGAGACCTCAGACATGGTTCCATTGAGTCTTGACCAGAGGTCGGCAACTTTTATGAGCAATATCTCACAATTATTTCAAATTTTAACAATCATCTCGAAATAAGCTTCGGGGGACATTAGGCCTTTCTCAAATGCAATAGGACCACTCTGTTCTTCGTCACTACAGTTATCAGTTGGACCAGATGACCATGAAACCTGATGTTTAGGTCACAGTGCGGTGGACACGGTAGCTCTCTGGCGGATTTGCGGGCAGAATAAAATCTTGTGAATGTATTATACCTGCTTTACTTTATTGTAAATATGTAGTTTATATTAAATTTAAAAAGACAATGTTCTCCACTGACTCATTTGAAGGTCATTAAGCTGGGCAGTGAATCAAATACTGTCCATGGAAAGTGTAGTTATAATAATAATTGAATACTCTGTTTTTAGTGCAGATCGTCAAGCCCTGGTCTAAATATGCATTGGATATTTATTTTTTTAATAAATATGTCAGTTATTACAATTTATGTGAATTTTCTAAATGTTTGCCAGTACTGTTACTGTGGAAAAGTTCTGGTTCTTTTTGGTAAAGTGGATGCTTTTAAAAGAGTGCAGTTAAGAAGATCTTAAAAACATATCCCATTTTCCCTGTGCAGTAAAGTGCCAAACTATGTGCGTGTTTTGGCGCCATCGACTGCTCTGAACATCCACGAGAAGGCTTGGAACGCGTATCCTTACTGTCGGACAGGTACGGCTCTCATCCTTAAGTATCAAGAGAAGGTGTTGAATCATTAACTTTTGCTTGAAGCCAACACTGAAGAAAGACCTTTGGGATCTGTTTATTGTCTTACTGATTAACTTTCAATACGTTAATAATGCTCACAGGTTTGTTACGTTGTGTTTCCGGTATATCGTGGTTTACTGACACAAACCACTTACTGCTAAACTGCCTACCAAAATATTGACAACAATTATGATTGTGCCTTACCCGTCGTAATGTCTTTCAGCTAATTGGCAGTGAGGAGACAAATGACTTGATCTATAATACTGTACAGTCAACTGGACTCAACTTGATTCACGTTAGCCATTTTTACTTGATGATTGCTTCTGCTTTCATGAGTTTCTGTTTCCCTAAATATTGCTTTTGTTCTTTGTCCTCTCATGCTGATTTCCTTCCATGGAGCAGTTATTACTGTAAGTATTGTTTTCTTCATTGTATTTTCATGCTACTGAATACTTGATGTTGACTACCCCCCTACTCCGCTGTAAACCTGGTTAAAGAATTCCTGTCAGGAATGTGGCTGACCTAAAGGACAATGCCATCAAGCTAGTCGATTGATCCCACCCTGAAAGTTGTCTGTAGGCCAAGAAAATAGCTGTGTAAAAGTTTACCTGCTGCTAGCTAAATATCAATGCAAGTAATAGGGATGAGGGTGTTCTAAAAACATCTTTTACAGGAAGCCTGCATTGTGTACTCACATACTGTCCATATATTAGTGTCAGTTCAGTCCTGTCAATACTGTTTGAAGCACTTATCCTATCCTACCCAGATGTCAAGGTTTACGGTTAACTGATTCTATTGTTCGGTTTTAAAGCGAGGCAAGCCCTATCAAGCAAACCAAGCACTGTACACAATTTCACCAAACCCAGCTATGGTCGGTGTTGCCAAACTAATGTTTCTTATTTAATTCTATCTATGTCTGTTCCTCCCGCAGAATGAATACATGAAGGACAATTTCCTGATTAAGATTGAGACGTGGCACAAACCTGACATGGGGGATCAAGACAACGTGAGTAGTGAACTATAGTTACTATGCTGAACGTAAACCATGTTAACCTTGGACCACAAGCGCGTCTGATCCCGTTAACCCTGAACGTGACCAGACATTAACCTAAAGTGTATGTCACTTCCAGCAATGTCATTTTAGTGACTAGAAAGCTATTGTTGTGTGGTCTTTCGTTCCGGGCTACCAAGACACGCTGCTCTGGCCAAACACAAATGGCCGGCCCGTGAATGTTTCTCATGCAGCTAGTTATAGCAGTGGAAAAGTTCATTGAGAGCTGTCAGCAAGTGCTGTTTGGTATAACACAGACGTGGTTTTTAGGTGTAACACAGACTATAACACAGACTATAACACAGACCATAACACAGACCATAACACAGACCATAACACAGACCATAACACAGACCATAACACAGACCATAACACAGACCATAACACAGACCATAACACAGACCATAACACAGACTCCATTGCATGTGCAAGACCATGTTTCGAATCTGCTCAAGTGTTTATCCAGGGCTCTCAGAGTGGGCGGTGTGGTTGGCCAGAATTGTCTGGGTTAGGGTGGTTAGTAATCTATATTGAACCTGGTCTATTTCGAGCTCATGACTCCTATATTGATTTTCTGAATAGGTTCACGGACTTGACCCAGACATATGGAAGAAGACTGACGTTGTCTACATTGACATCGCAGACAAAACCCAAGTGGATGCCAAGGTGAGAACAGTCATGTAGGTCCAGGATTTGTCTCCAAGTGGGTCCGTAAGACTGGCCCTCACTGTTCAGAACCATGAGACAGCAGTTGCCTGGAAATTATCTTTGCATTAATCTTCTCTGCTCACTTCACTCCACACAGGACTACAAGGTAGAAGAAGACCCTGCCATCTTCAAGTCAGAGAAGACCGGCAGGGGCCCATTGGGGCCTAACTGGAAGGTATGACTCAAACCGCTGTTCCTTCAATATGTTCTTCGTATTATATACACAAACCACTGTTCCTCCGATAGGTCCTTCATATTACATATACACAAAAAACCTTCAATGCCCTTAATTCTTTTCACATCAATAAATGTCACACACTGCTTCATCTGTTCTTGGTAGCTCAATCATTATCTGAACTATTCTGTTTATTATGTGTAATGCCTTTGTTTTTCCTGTTCATCTGCAGAAAGAGCTTCCTGGTAACAAGAACACCCCATACATGTGTGCCTACAAACTGGTCACTGTCAACTTCAAGTGGTGGGGACTCCAGAATAAAATTGAGAACTTCATCCAGAAGGTAAACTAAAGTGTCCTTTTGGTTAGAGTGGTATTTGCTCCTTCGTATCTGAGTGCCCCACCCATATCTTACTCCAGTCAAACATTGTGCAGTGCAAAGTCCAGGATATCACCAAATGTACATGCAGTAGGGTAATGACTCCGCCCTGCGCCTGGGAGGATTAGAAATAGGACACAAATGGGTGGTGACCTTGATCGGTACGACACCCTGATTCTTTTTTTATTTTTATTTTCGTTCACTGAAGGGTTTTAGACCCATAGATATCTCTGATATCATGTATAAAGAGAAAATGTGTGGTATTACGGGAAGTAGGTTTTAAGGGTGCAAAATGTTTCCCCTGCCAAATCAATCAAGAGCAGTTGTGGGTGGAGAAATGTTACTCAGGTTTTTTACTTTGAGGTTTATTGTATTTCTTACCATCCCATTCATTTGCAGCAAGAGAAGCGTCTGTTTACCAAGTTCCACAGACAGCTGTTCTGTTTGATTGATAAATGGATTGGTTTGACGATGGAAGACATTCGACGCATCGAAGAGGAGACCCAAAAACAGCTGGATGAGGTGAGCTGTGCGACATTCTAATCGTTTCATTGGTCCTGTTAGACCACGAGACATTTCGTGGTTTTGGCGTTGTCATCTCTGTTGTTAACATGGGTGTGTCTTTCAGATGAGAGAGAAGGACCCTGTCAAAGGGAGTTCTGCGACAGAGGACTGAGGCTGTCCGCTCGTCGGAGGGGTCAGTGAGAATTGATTCTTAGGTCAGGGCCGTGTTCAGTGAGAATCATGAGTCTTGTTTCAGGGCCGTATACATTAGAGAAAGCAATAGAAACGATGATGACGACGATAATTGTGGTTTGTTTTTCAACTGGTCCGTTTGCAGTCTTATGAACAGTGCCCATGATGTGTGGAAGTCAGGACGAGTGTTCCTTGTTTGCATTTGATGAACTTACAGCTGTCACAGTATATATATATTTTTTCCCCCCCCCTTTATTTTAGATATTTTACTGAGGCCTCTTCCTTGCCCCGATCCTTTGGAATGATACAGCTGTGCACTTGAACTGAGCCTCTCCGTCTTCTCAGCGCGTCCAAGGTCCCTTTCCGTACCTCAGAAGTGAAGCCACAGGAGCCCCAGCAGTGTGGTCTGCAGCCATCTCTCTACTGGTGGCCGTCATATTCCTAACTAATCATAACACGTTGTTTTTTGGGGGGGGGGATTTGTATTATGGTAATATTTTTTATTGCCTTTTGTTGTATGGACAAAGTTGATTGTTTAATGTCACCCTGTCTGGTTCTTTTGGGTATTCTGAATCACATTTCAGAATATCCCTACTCCCTAGTTGGTCACTGTACATATTCCTTGCTTGGGGATACCGCAGTGGCCCAACTGCATCAGGCTGAAGTCCAGTTGTAGTGTTAAGGCTTGGGGCTTCTTGGGGGCTGATGTACCTATTTATGCTCTTCTTGAAAAGAGACATGAGAAAAACAAAAACACTTCCAGTGTTATGTTTCTGTATTTATTCATGGGGTACTTTCATTTCTGATATTACATTGTTTAATGCTGTTGTGCTTTATTCAATTGAGCAACATTTTATTGGTTTATACCGCCTACTGGTATATAGTGTTTTCAATATTAAAACCAATATTTATACTCTTTGTAGTCAGTGATTGTTTTCCTATATGTGAATTGTACAATAGCGGTGTATAATACTAAAATTATACAATGTCATGTTTGGTATTTTTTTTTGTCAAGTAATTTCTCAATAGATCATTGATAGGAACTACAGTAGCATTTCATAATTTCACTTATTTTAATTTGGAGAAATCCCACAAGGTTTTGTTTAGATCTTCGAGATACTGATTAACATAGTCAGACCTGTCCTGTATAAAGTAGGCTGCCATCTCATGATTGCGGGCGAAGACAGTAAGAAGAGAACTGGAAATCATTTGCTGTGTTGCAAACAACCAGAATTTTTTTTTTAAACGAATAGAGGGCGCTGTTTCTCAAAATGTGACACCAAAGATTTTTACATCAGTCTGAAGATGTGCAAAACGTAAATAATGTTTATCATCACCCATATCAAAGCAAGCTTAAGTATTATAATCCGACATGAACGTATGCAAGAACACGACAGGAATTGACAGGTACAGTACATCAGTAGGAATATGTTACTTTCAGTAGCAATTTGTTTTTATCTAGTCAGATAACTTGAAGTTAGCTCGAAAACGACTTGCTAGCTTTATTAAACTGCTGAACAGTAGCTAATGCAAAAACATTCGCAACGTATCTATCGTATTTAACGTTAGATATTGTACCTACTCTTAACTACATTTGGAAATGTAATTTCAGATAACAGCGTTGTGTTTAACGTTGTAAATCCAGGAAGTGTTGTTACTACTACGTTAACGATAGCTAGCTATTTGAATAACTAGCTAATGCGCAGCTAGGAAGTTATGTGCCACATAACTATCCATGCACTAGCTATCAAACTTGGAGTGAAGCTGTTAGCAAATACACCTCAAATGACTGCAACATGATCAGCAGTGGAACATTTATATTTCACATTACAGTAGCTAGTTGAGTGTCCTGTCTCGACATTCAATGTTTTAAGGTGACACAATGTCGATATTAAACATTAAACATATGTCAATATCGCTAATATTGAGGATTTAATTTTATAAATGTCGATTCCATTGCTTTTACAGTCGTTGAGATTATGGGTGATGATACCAAAGAACCGACCCAGTCACAAGTCAAGATCTTGGTCAGTATGGAGGAGAACCGCTACACAGAGTCTTTCAGGTTTGAGCATTTTCTATGTTAAGTAGTACACATCTGATGCTCCAGGTAGTCAACAATGTTATTAACACTTCCAGTGATTCTCAACCCGGCCCTGCATGTTTTGAATCTCTTTTTGCCCGACCATACCTGATGTAGCTAATGAAGGAGACGACAATGAGCTGATCATTTGAATCAGGTGTGACAGAGCAGTGCAGGGGGCGCCCAGGATCAGGGTTAGACATACACAGGACAGTCATTGGTGAAGGCTGTGTTGTAGTTCAGGTCACAACGTGGAGGGGTGATTGGTTATCTACAGTAACATCTACGCAGTCCTCACAGTGTATTTGAAAGGTATTCAATATAAACCGACAGAAAATAGCGCAACCGTAACTGCATTTAAAGCTTAGATTGTCTAGACGATGGATTTTTGCGATTAGCTTTCTCAACGCATTGCATTCCCATACATATTAGATTAATAATCCATGACGGACGAAAACCTTTCAAAATAAGAGTAAAGTTCTATGGTTGGAACCAGAGCATGCCACTTGTTTCAGCCTTGCTTCACATTTACTCAATGTGGACGGGTATTATGAGACTGAGTGGCATTTTCCAGCATTAGGTGGTGTTTACACCTAATTGTGTAAGGGGCTCACATGGCCCCTTGAACCAGATTACCACCATAATCCTTTTCAGTCCACCTCAGACCCCGATACAACCTCCATGGCATTCAGAGAGACTGGATGTTACGGAACGCAACAAAAGATATATTGCTCCGTTGTCAGATATGTCCACACTGGTCTCGCTGTGGTTTTTCATCCATTTCTTTTTGCGTGCTTTTGTTACATCCGGAGTTCTTTATTGACTTGAGATTGGGACAAACAATATGCTAACGAGGCATTGGTGAGGATCTCTCTTTGATCGATTTGGGACCAGGACACTGCCAAGGACTTAATAGGGTTGGAACACCTCGGACGTGGTCAGTGATCCCTCCAAATATAAAATTATCCACATTTAATTTCAAGGAGAAATTGTCGTCACCAGCAGTGGAACGCCCTCTGTGAACAAAAACATCCACTGTGTTTTTCCTCCTGTCACGCACGACTTTGAGTTCAGCCACAATGGACGAGATCCGACGGTTTTTCGGTTCGTCCGCAGCGCGCGTCCGCTCGGACAGCACTGCTAGCTCTGCTACCCAGACCACAGGTAGTCGCCTGCTGCTCCGTTTGCGCCTTGCCCAGATCATGACCTGCGTGGATGACCTGGACCCCTCCCCCGAGCTCCAGGAGCAGGTGGCGCGCACCTTGGACGAAGCCTTCCGCATCTGTGGGAAGAGAGCCAAACGGCCGAAAAGAGAGGCCTTTAGGTTAGGCGGGGTCGACTTCTACTTTTTTTGTTGCCTTTGGCTCTGTTATCTAGCTTTCACTTTCTCTCCGTGGACATGTCATCCACATGTCTGCTTCTTTACCTCGTTTAACATCTGGTTTCATTCAAGGCAAGCCACATTTTCCAGAGGTGCCTGACACTTGCCTAGAGCAACTAACTAGAGCATTTAGGGTGAAGTGCATTGCTTAAGGGCACTCTAACATTATTTTCACATTGCCAGCTCAGAATTTCAAACCAGCGACCTTGTCCCTACTCCAGTATAGATGGGCTTGGAATCCTCAATGACATGATAAGTGTTTGTGTTGACGAGGACGCTATATTTGTTAACTATAGCTCCTTTATTGCAAGAGGAAGCAGATGAGGCACCACCAGATCAACACCCTGTAGTTTGTTGTTGTCTAATTGTATGTGTATATTAAACATTATATTAACATTACTTTTCCATTCTTTAGTATGTAATTCTTCAACAACCCGTCACATGTGTTGGTTGTCTTTTGACTTGAATACATAAAATGTCAGTTGAAGACCTCAGAAGTAATTGAAGGACTATTGTGTACTGTGTCCTATTTAGTTCTGTGGTGTGGACATAAAGAGGGATGCATTTGGTTTTTCAGTTAGAACTCTTCATCATTCAAATGTAGATTTACTACAGTTAGAGAGATTTATCTAGGGTTTGTCTACCTCCACTGTTCATTTAAGATCCACTGAAGTACCATATTGTTCTGTAACTAAATACGCTTCTGAATGTTGCAATATAATTTGGTTGGCTTGTTCTCTGATTGGGCAAGATCATGATCCACTGTACCCCCTTCCACTGTCTCCCCGTCTTTATCCCTCCCTATCTCTCTGTCTTTCCTTCATTCTCTGCAGGCTCCATGTTGTCACATGGAACGTCGCCACTGCCGATCCTCCGGATGACATCAGCTCCCTACTGCACCTGAACTCCCCGAAGTCCCCTGACCTCTACGTGATTGGGTGGGTGGCAGAGCAGCTACATGCTGATTGGACATTCAGTGAGACAGACAGACAGTACAATGGCATGACAGGAAGAAAGTCCACAAAGCTTGTTTAGAGTGGTGTGGAGCTACAGTGCTTCAGTACGGTTATTCCCATTGCTAGGTTATAATATTACAGGCAACACCAGACATCACCATGGTGTGTTTCTGTGGTAGCCTTCAGGAGGTGTATGCTGCTCCGCATCGGTTCATCATGGACTTGGCTGTGGAGGACTCCTGGAGCCTTCTCTTAATGTCCAGGCTGGCTCCCCGAGGCTACCTGAAGGTACAGACAGTCCCAGGACAAAGTGGTCGCAAGGAGGATGCATGGTCTGAGGAGGTGTCACTACATTAATGAGACCGCTCAAGCACCACAGAGTGGTCTCTTTTGAACTCCTTCCAGGCATTCCCATGTCACGCTGCTTCCTCCATTTGAGGTTTCTAGTTTAGGCGGTTGTGTTTTTCAGATTTACACAGGCAGCCCGGAAAGGGATTATTTTGACCAACCAAATTCGTCCAAGATTGGATGTGAAAAGAGCCGATGTGTTTTGTCAAACAATTAGTTATTTCAAAACAGTTTTCTGCCGGTTTCCATGCAACTGCCGAGACCAGGAAAAAGCAAAAGCATCCGGTCTGAAAAGGAGGCTGTGCTTCTCTCTGTTAGGTATCTCCTTGTGTTGCAGGTCTCCTCCATCAGAATGCAGGGGCTCCTTCTACTGGTCTTCTCCAGGCTGGCCCATGTCCCGTTCATTAGAGATGTCCATGCAGCATACACTCGCACAGGTTTCTTCGGCTACTGGGTGAGATTAGGCATCAGGTGGATGTTTCCAACTACCTGTGAACACTAATGACCGCTTACACGTACGTGGCGATATAATGCACTGTATGGGGCAATATAATGCACTGTAGGGGCGATATAATGCAATGTACGTAACAATATAATACACCGTACAAGGCGATATCATGCTCTGTACGTAACAATATAATACACCGTACGAGGCCATATCATGCTCTGTACGTAACAATATAATACACCGTACGAGGCCATATCATGCTCTGTATGTAAC
>JACXGK010005388.1:0-33338 GCA_016801125.1 Novumbra hubbsi | reverse complement strand
CTCCCTCTGTCTCCTCTCTCCCTCTGTCTCCTCTCTCCCTCTGTCTCCTCTCTCCCTCTGTCTTTTCTCTTAGACTGTCTCCTTCCTCCCTTTGTCTCCTGCTTCCCCCTGTCTCCTTCCTCACTCTGTCTTCTCTTTCTCTCTGTCTCCTCCCTCCTTATGTCTCCTCCCTCCTTCATCCCCACCTTCTATCTCCCCCCTCCATACAACTCCTTCTTTCCAACTCCACCCCACATCCCCTCTTTTAATTTCTGTCTTCCTTTCCATCTGTCTCATCATTCTTCTTCTCCAACCCCTCCATCTCCTCCTCCCTTCCATCTCCTCCTGCCATCATGACACCATGCATCTAAGGCTTGTATATTTTTTCACCACCGTTATTTGAACTGAACATCTGATACGATTTGATCAGTGTTATTTCAGAACAGACACCATCTAATTTGCAGGTTTGCATGATGACATCACCATATGGTAAAGTGGTGATCAAATGATGGGGGCTCTGGGTTATCCAGATGAAACACACACACACACACACACATCTGGAGGTGCATAGGAATAAGCATCATGTTATATTCGTAGAGGTGTGAGATAAGATTCTCCTCAATCACCATGTGTGAACTAATGATCACATTATCTGCAGCCTGATGGTGGTACTGAATGTACAGGATGCTGCAGGATGTCAAGTAAGAGATGGCCTGTCTCTCATGACAACAAAACTCAGCCAGTCGACATGGCTGACCTGTGATTCAGTCATCTGCATGAACAGGGTGACTCATGGGTAATCTAGAAATGGTCTGGCTTAGCCGTGGAATGGGTTGGATGACTAAAAATAAAAACACAAAGTGCTTGACCTGGGCCGGATATTTCTGGGGCATGGTAACCGCACCTGATTCTCTTATTTACTTCAGGAACGATGTACCACTTTCTTTTTTTGAGGAACATTGTACCAATGTATTTTTTTTGTGCCTGACGCCTGACTTTTACCGCCGCAGTCCAAATCATTGACATCTCTTTGAACAAGAAACCTGGCATTTCATGGAGACAGGATCAGCAATATATAAACAACCTGCGTGTGTGTGTGTGTGTGTGTGCGCGCATCCTGCACATGTTTGTTTGCATCCTGGGCATGTGTGTGTGCCTCTTCAAGGAGGGAGGAAGGGAGGCTCTTTTCGATACAAAAATCCTCTAAAACGGCTTAATTAGCTGGTAGTGTGGTTAGTTATCTGGCTGGTGAACAAGAAACACCAAAATGGCCGTGCTCCCGCACATATTCTATCCCAACACACTTCTGACATGGATGTTTTTGTTCATGCAATATTGTCCTAAGAGGGGTATTTAATGAGGCCTTTTCTCTACAGTAATATCCATTTACACACAGATGTTAAACATATCTACAACCACTGCGGTTAGTACCTGGGTGTGGCTAATACATGAGTTACCATTATTAAACGTTTGTCACAGATAATTCCTTGACTATATTGAGGTCTCAGAGACTCATGTAGTAAATACGATATAATTAATTTGTTTAATATTCAAGTACAATGTATGCACAAGTCACAATTCTCTGAGCAAATGTGGTTTATATATGGGTGTGGTTGATACTTGGGTTTGTATACACACAAAGCTATAAAGCTAATGGTTGGTTTTGTCACTGTACTGGTTCTAAACAGGGAATTACGGTACTTTCCCAGCGTAAGACTCAGTTGTGGATACCATGTTTATGTTTCCAGTGTGTACAAAGTAAGTGGTAGATTTGTGAGCCAGTAATGCGGCATCAGCGAAATAACTGGAGGTCTAAAACAACATACACACTCAGTCAGTGTGCTCACACTTGTTAGAAACGGCCTGCATTTTAGACAGCAGCCTCCTTGAAACGACACTCAAAGTAAATTTGCCTCAGGAAGACGTCAATAAAAGGCACCGTTGCCAAAATCTCAAGCTTCCCTCAAAGACGATTCATAGACTAGGATCTTGCCAGACCGCTGTTAGTCTGGATTGGTCGACCGTCCCTGTTTTACTGCATTTTATTATCATAAAACAGAAGGGGAGCCTGTCGATGGTTGATATCCACCTCGGAGTGAGTGAGGTGTAGCCCGGCGCTGTCTCGGCGGTGTATGTTCACCACATTGCTCCCCCTTCGAGCCTTCGAGCCACGGAGGGCCAGGAGCTGACCGGCCACATCGACACCCTTCAGCATTAACGGAAAACACAACGCAATCTGACGGCATCACAATCCAACTCAAGAGTACCATTGATTCTCGTGTTTGACACATTCACACGTAAAACGTCCCACACGCTTTGAGGGGCATTGGGAAATCACGACTTAGTTGAAGGGATATCACACGGAAGCCCTTTCATGTTGCCATAGGCACGACATTCAGACGCTTTGTGAGAGACATCGTGACACGGCTAGATATTACAGGACATCCCCATCAAATGTATACGTTGGTCTGCGCCTGCAAGGGTTCAGTCATGTCCCGTGGAAACCATCCTTCCAGAAATGGTCTGTCCATGGTAATGAGCTTCCAGCGGGGCCACACGGACCTTCATGTCCTCTGTCACTGTCGTCTCTCCTCAGTCTCCCGACCTTACGCCACAGTCCTGGACACAGTGGGAGGAAGCAGCCGCATGAGGTCATGAACCCAACCGCCCTGTTCTTCACATGAAAGCCCCACCGCTGGCCATAGGCCATCTAAGAAACAACCCAGAAGGATTATTCGAGCATGAACGATGTTTATGTGTATATTACTCAAGCGATCCATAGTGTGAAAACCAGTCTGTGTGAAAACACAAACAATTGACTAATAGAACCAAGATATCACCCACACCTTATATATATATTTCCAGTCAGAAATAATATTTCTTGGAAGCACCCACTACCAAGCAGAGTGTCGGGAATTGGGTAAATGCTAGGTTATGGGGAACTATATCCATCTATTGCCATTCAAGGGCTGCCTATGCTTTGTAAAATAAACAAAAACAACCATGTCTTCTCTTTTCAAAGACCTCTTACTCATAAAGCTCTGATGGCACAGTGCAGGAGACACTGTAGCAGATCAGCCGAGTTTCCACTGGAACCCAGCCCACCTCAGTCTGGACATAAGTCACATGACACTAAAGCGTGGTCATAGTTGTGGATCATCCATTATCAACTCAACACTTAACATTATAGAACGGTAGCAAAGTTATAGGTCCTCCATAACCAACTCTACACATAACATTATATAGAGTGGTCACAGTTATAGATCATACTGTACATACTCAATTCTGCATAAGACACTACAGAGCGTTCAGAAAGTTACAAATAAAGGACATTCATTAACAGCTTTAAAGGTGTTATACCATTAATCGTATCACTTGGAAACCTCAGAGCCAACAAATAACTTATGGTTAGTTTAGAGCGTATTTAATGAGATGCTGTACAGCCCAATGTGAAAGTATGCTTCTTAACACAACTTTTTATAAATCATCTCACCTTGCTTAAGTAAGAATAGCCCACATACATTATGTTCAAGTGCAGGGCGAAAAACATCTTAATAAAGTGGCAAGCTAAAGTAAAAACATGGCACTGGATTTTAGGGCCTTTGTTTTCTGTCTGTGTGATGTAGTCATACTGTCCCGTCCTAATGCAGTTAAATGGCCTGCATGACTCGTCCAGGGGAGTAGGTACATTTACGGAGGGTTGAAGAGGTTTCTCTGCCCTTGACTATACATACACACACACACAAACACTCACACACACAATCTCAGACATCTGCGTCTATGACTTCACAAATAATGTGGATCAACTGCAAACACTGGGTGAATGTCATGGCGTAACAAGGGAGCTTCACCAATGTCCATTTCCCGATTCGTTCATGCCAAATATGTATGTTCAAAATCCGTTCTTAGATTTTGGTCTTTTGATGGACATTATTGCATTAATTATATACAGAGTTTCTCTTTAGTAACTAGCAAATAACTTCTTCATACTAAAATAAACTAAAACAAAAAAAACAATACAAACAAAAACAATGCTTAATAAGGCTTTGGCCAGACTGATGTCATCTTTCAGATGAATATATTTTGGAAAATTACTCCTTGAATTAAATTTGGTTTGTTGAACTGACCAACACCATAAAATTAAAAATAATGAATTAACAACATTGTTGTTAGTCTGTCATTAATGTGATGTAATTCATGAATGTGTTATGTCTAGAAACACCAGATTTTCAGAAAAATATTTTTATTTCGTATCATATGAAAGTGTGTCATATCATATATAACTTTTTGGCTCGGGGCCACATCAGGATTTTGAAATGAAATGGAGGGCCACATTTGGCCCTCAGGCCGTAGTTTGCCCACCCCTGGTATATACAGTACTTAGATTTTTAGCCCAAATGTCAGTGTCCAATTCCTGCTCATGGCCGCGGCCTCGTCCCAACAACCCTGCAGCAGGTGCAGCATAATCCAAGCTCATCTCGCCGAGCTATTTTCCATTCACATGGCCGGTTCAGAGCACTACCCATCCCAACCACAAGGAGTCGCTACAGAGCACAGTGACAAGGCATCTTCCACTTGTCCACGCCCATGCAGCCCAGTCGAACTGTCGGAACACTGCTGGAACTGGTGCGACTGCGGTGATGACACCAGGTCACCGGTAATGTCACGACCAAGGTTCCATTGTCTGGTCACCGGTAATGTCACGACCACAATTCCATTGTCTGTTCACCGGTAATGTCAAGACCACGGTTCCATTGTCTGGTCACCGGTAATGTCATGACCACGGTTCCATTGTCTGGTTACCAGTAATTTCATGACCACGGTTCCATTGTCTGGTCACCGGTAATGTCATGACCACGGTTCCATTGTCTGGTCACCGGTAATGTCATGACCACGGTTCCATTGTCTGGTCACCGATATTGTTAGGACCACGGTTCCATTGTCTGGTCGCCGGTAATGTCATGACCACGGTTCCATTGTCTGGTCGCCGGTAATTTCATGACCACGGTTCCATTGTCTGGTCACCGGTAATGTCACAACCACAATTCCATTGTTTGGTCACCTTGATACAGGCTGTACTTCAATGCTGCAATACAGCACCACTTGGATGCCTATGTAGTATGTTTTAAAACCTTGGTGTTTGAGTAATTTTGAAACAAAAATTGGAAAATGTGTTTACCCACGTCGGCACCTACACGTTCACATTTAAAACACTGCAGATGCAGCAATAACCAATAACCAATAACCAGAAGCAAGTGGCTGAACAGCGTTCCATCTGGCTATGAAATGGACACATTTACGTTACACACACGGCCGAATAAGATTATTAATATTTATCCTGTTAAAGAATTCATGCAGATACTCGACGCCAGAGAAAGCAGCTCTGCTCCTCCTGAAACCGAGGGAAGAGGTTAGTTCAGGAAGACGTCCAGACCAGGCAGCATTCCAGCATGTGAAATTAGCCTCCCTTCTGCTGCCTGTGACTTACAGCCCTTCTGCGACACAGAATATAGTGAATACATATCCCGGACTCCACCACCCCTGGGTGAAGCCAAGAGAACAGAGTTGAACAGACATTCATTAAAGGTTCTGTCAGTCGCAAAAACCATGAAAAACCTGAAGCATTAGCTATATGATTACCTAGAGCTTAGGAGAGAAACAGAAAGAGAATTAAAGTTTTTTTTCTGAAAGGCCATTGGGTCTCCTTGGAGATGTGATCATATTATGCTGTATATTTTAAAGACGGATATTAGCAGAGGGAGCTATTAGAATGTATGAACCATAGTCTTAGACCTCTAATTAATGGAGTCTCTCTGGGATGCCAAAGTTCTATAAAAAGCTTGTTATTCAACAACTCACTGACATATCAGAGGAAAGCAGACAAGACATATCACCATGTTCAGTCGCACAATAATCAAATGCAGGCTGTTCCAGTTGAGAACTTCATATGGACAGATAGTCCGACAAATATAAACAGACATCTACAGACAGATAAACATTTCCGGCTGACAGAACGACATGTCCTGCAGACAGACGGGCACACAGCCTATAGACATACTGAACATCCTGAGACAATGGACAGAGGTAAGGGGGAAAAGGGCATCTGCCAATCAACAACAAGGACGGGTCAGCAAAAGGCGGGGGGTAGGCGGAGCTAGCCCCCAATCGGACTCACCATTGGGTATTTGTTTGTGAGGCACATAGCACAGATTCGTTGACCGACACCCTTCATTCGTCCCGCAGGCTAATCACATTGGGATATTACCGTTTGACAAAAAAAATATGTGTGTACATCGTAAAGGTTTCCACACCCCAGAAAAATGCCAGACGGAACTCCTGAGAGATCCAGTCCAACGCCCGGGGTTAGAGGACGTCGGGCACAGAGTCTGCAACACACACGCCAGGACACACAGTCACGTGGGTGCGTGGGGGCGCAAGCCGGAGGGGCGGGAACTGGGACCAGACGGTAATGAACATCTTTGCTCCAGATGAACTATTATCAAGTGTTTATGGTGTCAGCCCAGTGCCGCGCGAAACGGACAGCTTGTGACAAATCACGCATAGCCACGACCCCCTCTCACCCTCGACCGTCGAGCTGAGACGGAACCATCGCAGGGAAACAGAGTCGTTAACCCCTTCGGGGCTCGCGCGCAGAAACACCCCGGCCCGCGCGAGCACAAGCCCAGGCGTGGTGCATCTCTCCCTCAGCTGTGGCCCACCCGGCACCTGGCTCTGGACAAGTCACACCTGCTTCCACTCAGGCCAGAGACCCTTTGAAGTGATCCCGTGGAGGTCTCCCGAGGGCTGATCTCCCCTCACTTCTCCCCGGCCATACGCAGAATATCTGCGCTATGGCAACGAAAACAAAGGGATAATCTGAATGCATGTGAACCCCCTTAATGGAGCAGCTGATTGGTCCAGATAGACTGATGGATCAAGGATGGTTGAGGTAAGAATTATTTCGGTGAGGGACCATCCGTCTTAGGGATTACAGGTCTGTGAGGGTTGTTCAGGTTACTGACGGGAAGATAGTTCTGATTTATGCATCAGCATTACTGTTTTGGCTCCGGAATCGCCGGAATTGGCTGTGTCTCTGCTTTTGACAAATCACATTCAAAATGATGGAATTCCACATTTCAGTGTTGTTTTTTTCTCTATAATCAGTAAGGTTTATTTCCATTTGTGAGCAATTACAGTATGGGTATACGCTTCTTTCATTATTCAGCAGGTTTTGAGTGCCAATACTCCCACAAATTGGGTTATTTAAAATCCTAGGAGTATAGTGAATCTTACAGCAAGTGGAGAAGGATTACATTGGATTGCATTGCAATCTTTGAGAACATTGTTGAATCGCTTACTGGGACCAATTCAGCCACGCTACTTCATAAAGTAAATTTCCAGTTGAAATACGCCCAAAAAAGAGAATCACACAAAAAAAAACAAGTACTAAGCAGAAAGTAGTACAGCTAATGAGTTTGAGAAGCGATCAGCAGAAATCTGTTATGACAGGTAGGGCAAAAAAAATCCACCATCGCTGACGACAATCTGTTTCTCACAGATGTTGTTGACAGGTGACAGTTGCCGTGCATCGTCAGGCGTGTCCGGGAGAGAGAAGCCGCTCCCGGCCCACGTCTTATGCGTGCTGTGTCCCGCAGCACAGCAACTAGGCAGCCAAAGGAAACAGGAAAGAAAGTACAACCTAGTAAATAATAAAGTATTGCTTGTCGTTTTCTTCGTTTTTTTTACAGAGACATTTTATTTTAGTCTTTAGACATGACTTTGAAAAAAAAGGCAAAAGATGCGTGTGTGTTTCACCACGTGACACTCGCACTCTGCAGGACCCCGACACAATGGGGTCTTTCAGCCTCCATCCGGAGTCTAATCAGGCCAAGGATCAATTCCAATCGTCCAAATGATAGCAATTCCCAATTCACAGAGACGAGGAGAGGAACCTTGGTCCGTAAGGGCAGGCAGATGCTGCTGGAAGTGGTGCAAGAAGGGAGGTGAAAGGAACATCTAATCAAAATCAAATCACCAACTATCCAGAAACTACGATCTGTTCACGGGTCTTCCATTTCATCCTCTTCAGTGACCCTGTTGCATTGTGGGAAACAACAAGTGTACAGCTTGAAACGTTGACATGCCGCAAGGGAATGGACGCCAGGGTGCATGTCACGCCAACGCCGACTGCCTTAACCCCCTGTTATCCTCACAGCAGACCACCACATGCCTCACACCGGCTTTTTGGGGAGTCCCCCAAGTACACTTCACAAAAGAGGTTGACTTGACATGTTAACTCGGAGAATTGCAAATTGAGTCCCAGTGTCTCTCCTCTCTCGAGGGGAAAAAGAGACTCCCTGGGTAAAAGATGACAGATCAGGAGTTGTTGGTTGGACGTTCGGTTCGGAAGTGTCTGCAGCTGTTGCCGCCAGGAGCCTCAACAGATCCGTAATGGGAAAACTGTGATTTACATCTGGCCTGATGGGAATTCTGATGAGATTCCTGTCCACCCCAGACTCCGGCAGTTTGATGGACTGCAGATGATTCAGCGTGCATGCCGTGGAAGAGAATCCTCACAGACTCCAACAAATTGCCGTCTTTAATTTAATTGGAGTTTGACCTTGAAACCCACAAAGGATCTTTTTATATTGGGGAGCACATATATTATGAGAAAATGTGTTTTCAATAGAGTGCATGTTTTATCCACGCAAGTTAGTTTTACTACTTTTATTTGAAGTGCGCAATTGAGACAAGGGATCCACTTTCTAAAGGATTTTGGGGGGGCATTTAGAGCACCCTAATAATTCTTTACTATATCAGCTTTGCCCCCATGTAATATAATCTAAGCTGAACTGGCAGCCAGAGTATAATCATTTCAGTGTGTTTAACCATTCTGAACATTTCCCATGCTGAGAAGTGACAACCAGCAAAGAACCCTTAGCTTGATGCAAACTGCTGGTCTGACGTCTCCATTGATTGGTGGACGTGAAAAAACATAAATCCAGAGACAAGAGAAATAGATTGGGAACGACTGAAGAACTACCTATTGTCTGTAACACGATATCTGTAGTCCACATAAGCTCCTCTGTTGGTCTCTTCCAGCTTTAAGACACTGAGGGAACCAATCAATAGGGTTTGTGTAAGAAAACATGCCAGCCTGCTGGCATCTCAGTTGGAGCAAAGACTGTAGGGCCGCTCCTGATTGAACGGTGCAACATAACAGTCACTTGACAAGGCCCTCACTCAGATACTTACCAAGATCAGGAGACACCCAGTGTTAAGCTCTCCTTAGGTTAGCAAAGCTAAAGTGGCTTATTGAGAATAATCAAATGAAAAGATATATACACTGTATAAAATGCACACGAATGCACCTTGATACTTCACTTGATAACCACTGACATCTGATCATGTGCCAGCTGCGGTTTGACAGTCTGAAGGCCTGGGGATGTTTGCAAGATCTTGACGGTGGCAGATTTGAGGAGTTGATACTTCACTTCACGCGTCATGTGACGGTATTTTGAGTAGTTTGTGGAGCAGATACCTAACTACAACATGTCATATGATGTTATCAGGAGTAGTTCGTAAAGCTGATATCTCACAGCACACGTCATATGACGTTATCATGAGTAGTTTGTAGCACTGGTCCTTCACTCCACAGCTAATTTGACGTTATCATGAGTAGTTTGTAGCACTGGTCCTTCACATCACAGGTAATTTGACGTTATCATGAGTAGTTTGTAGCACTGGTCCTTCACACCACAGTTCATTTGACGTTATCGTGAGTAGTTTGTAGCACTGGTCCTTCACACCACAGGTAATTTGACGGTATCGTGAGTAGTTTGTAGCACTGGTCCTTCACACCACAGGTAATTTGACGGTATCGTGAGTAGTTTGTAGCACTGGTCCTTCACACCACAGGTAATTTGATGTTATCATGAGTAGTTTGTAGCACTGGTCCTTCACACCATAGGTAATTTGAAGGTATCATGATTAGTTTGTAGCACTGGTCCTTCACACCACAAGTAATTTGACGTTATTATGAGTACTTAGTTGAGCTGATACCTCACACCACATGTCATTTGCCAGTATCATTAATAGTTTGTGGAGCTGATAACTCACACCACACGTCATATGACTTCACCAAGAGTAGTTTGTTTTTCCCATGTTCATATAAACACAGCTCCTCCCCAAAATCAGAACTGACCCCCAATTATACTCATGATTTTCCCCGATTTTACTCTTAACAAAAATGCAATTTGTTATAATTTTTTTAAGCATTTTCTCTTTATTCTCAGAGGCTTGTGTGGAGCAAGAGGCCAGGATTAAGTTACCAGGAATTTGAAAAGGTGCGAGAGCAGCCAGAGTTGTGAGATTACTGAACATTATGAAGCACGCCTGATGAGGATAGCATGTGTATTTAACAGGGTGAGAGGCCCCTGCCTGTAAGGTATTTAAGCAAGAGAGTTGATGACAGAAATAGAAGACAATCCAAGAAGAATGAGAATGCAGAGCAAGGAAACATGATTGTGTGTGTGTGTCTCCTTGTTTTTGTGTGTGTTTGGGCACCAAGGTATCACAAATTAATAATACAGTTCACTTCTGGTTCAGGCGTTTTATGAGGGAGATAAACGTCTCTGGTTGACATTTTTAATGGAGGTTTCTCGGCAAGGGAATACGATAACAAGGTTAGGCTTACAGAAGGTATTCATTATGTTTGGGGGTTAGGTATTCTGTCTGATTAAGGAGAGAGTTAACAACTACTAAATGCTTAAAATGAAAGCAAAGTGTGGTGGGATACAAACTGGGAGGATTTGAATCACCAACCCTGGAAGGAAGAGTGCATACGACCTTCCATTTGCCGTTCCTAAACACATTTCTTGAAAATAAACAGCAAGACAACCTAAATGGAATAATGCTCACCGTCGTCCTAAGCGGCACTTGGACAGTTGTCTAATTTTGAAGTACGTCTGGCGTGAAACCCCTGGGGTAAGTTTATCAACAGTAAGTGTGCGTGTTCTTCCAGAATGTAATGTGTTCCTGGTTATGAGAAAGTTGGGCCCCAAAGGACACAGACTGTCTGATGTTATGTGTCCAAAGTCTACATAATAACAAAAGCTTCCTATTCCTCGTTGAACTTAATACAGTATGCAGCAAGTTTTAAACCAACACCGGGGATCTCCTGCGGTCCTGTAGGAAATAATCTCTGGTAAAACTAGCCATAAACTGAGGTAAGCAACTACAGCCAAAACAGGTTTCTTTAGGGAAATTCGGAAAGAGGATTGTGCGGAAAGACGACCAACTTAGGGCCGAGACAGGGTCTTCAGAGAAGCTGTGGATGCAGATGGTTCTCTTTTTGAGTGTCGGCACAGTTAAGCGGTTACAATGTATTTGACAGTGGCTTATAGGCAGCTCTGTGGCGAGCACAGTTCTGCATTTCATTATAGGGCCCACCTACTCTTTTTCAAAGTAGGCACTGTGTAATTAAACACCGTGCAACACCATTATCATACTTTTCAAGAGCTGGTGCTTATGAGGTATGTGTTTGAGCACACATGTTTGGCCATAAAGCGTTGATTAATGCATTTGGGTTAGATCCCACATCCTTCTGTGTCTATGCTGCTGTATTACTTGTGTGATTTCTTAAGTAAGATAATTTCAATGAAACAGTGTTATTGTAGGAGGATATTCAATTGACAATTTCTCCACCGGTAACACACAAACGCTATCCACCCTTCGTCTTTAAGACAGCCGATGACCCTGAACACAACTAAGATGTAACCACGGGGACTGTGGAACACGAGTCAACCTGCTCATGACTAGAGGATGTGTATGCGCAAGCCCATGAACTTTTCAGAAATGAGGTGGGGGTGTTCAGGAGGAGACAGTCAATAGGTGATCTCCTGCCTCAGAGGAGCTCCTGCTGTGAATCGCGGCTGGGCGTCCTCTGGTATGCAATTACCAGACTGTAATTAAAAACAAATCACTTGTTATGATTAGAAATCTGACGTAAATGATTCCAATTACCCATGTACAAGCCGCCCCCCCCCCCCCCCCCCCCCCCCAATAAAAAAATAATACAAAAAACTGACAGCAATTATGGAACAGTTTAGAAAGATGCCTTCTTGCGTCTGTCAAAAGAGCCTGACACATTTAAATGATTTACATTTCACAATGCATCTCATTGAACCGTACTGACGGCGGTCACCAACATACCAACGTTAAATGTTCTCCACTTGTAGCTTGGCTGAGGAATGGCTCAAATAGGAAGAAATGGAAAGTTCTGGAATGGCCGTGTCAAAGCCAGGATCTTAATCCTATTGAGTTGCTGTGGGGTGATTTGAAACGGGCTGTGCATCCAAGAAACCACTTAAACATCACACAGTTGAAACAATTCTGCATGAAGGAGTGGGAAAAACGTTCTCCCAGTTGATGCCAGAGACTGGTAGACAGTTACAAGAAATATATTTTTTTGGGTTCAATTACATAATCTTTATGAATAGATATTGTTTAAAAGAAGATAAAATATTGATATGTCCATATTTCTTAAAGAATAACTAAATATTTATGGGGTGTCCTAATATTTTCACATGACTGTCTTTCATTGTCATATCTGACAATGAAAAACAGGTGGTGGAATGCGTATACATACATACTGTGTACATACTGTGTATTTTGAATTGTTACATGCTCTATATCTTCATTTTCTACTTTCTTTATTGTTATATTTATGTTCTATGTTCTACTGTTTGTTTTGTATTGCTCAATTTTGAAATTCGGGTCAGATTAACCCCTGAAAATATTGGTGGTCAAGATTTGGAAAGTTTCTGCTTTACAGAAATACACAAAAGACATGTCATTCTTTGTAGCAGACGGTCTCCTACAACATGTAAAGAACCATAGGCTTCTATCTTTACCAATCTGGAGATATGTATAGAAACGTAACGGGTGTGGTTTTTGACGCAAATTTGCGTCAACTGATGCAAATTTCATTAGTGTGGTCCTTTAGCTTCATCGTGTGTTCCCTTTTAAACATAAATGCTACATCCTTTGCAAATCAACCCTCCTGTTGTCTTACTTTTAAGTCATTCAGTGTTCCCGGGCCAAAATGGTGACCCCATTTTATCAATTATAATCCAAATATTAGCACCTAATATTGAGTTAGAACTTTTAATCAAGATGTGAAAAAGTGTTTTAAATTCATGGACAGTTAGCCTCCTTGTAATATGTGCCAGAAACCTGCAAAAGTGCAACAATCAGTCAATAAAATAATAAGTACATACTTAGTAAAATGTGCACAGTAACATGTAAAAGAATTGCATCAAAGCAGTGTTTTAATGTATCACAAATAAAACAAATGTACATATTCAAATTAATAGAATGATCTACATGCTGTTCACAAATTCATTGAGCATTTCAACAAATATTATTGAAATAGGGAAAACGATGTACAAGAGACTTGAAAGGTAAAAAGTAACATACGTATCAAGGATGTTATAATCCTTGGATGTTGTAATCCAGGATAGCTCTGGGTTTCTTGTCCTCGATGGGACAGCAAGCGTGACACATGTGCCTGAACTAAAGTTCATACACTAATTGTATTCTCACCCATTTCTAATGACCAGGCATTTATTGATCAAATGCTGTACAATAGACACCCCAAATGTTATCAAAGTCATCAAAATGTATTTTGTGTGTTCAGATGCCTTGTGTGGACAAAGTCAATAAAGCAATAGAACATTAAGATGAAATAAAAGTTGTAAATCGGTGCAGTTTGACAAGAAAACACAACAAGAGGGTTAACTGTGTCCAGCTTATTCGTTCACCTGTCATTGAAGATATTGGAACAGGTAAACCGACCAATGGGAACCGATTACTACGCAAAGATTCATCTAGGGATTTTAGCTTTTTTCCAGTGCAGTTTGTGTAAAAAAATTAGCCTGCAGGAATTTGAGTGGGCATTGAATGTGATACATCATCTAACAATACTGGACATATTATTGATTTGGTTGGTAGTGTATCAAATATTGTCAACACTCACAATAAGCCTAGATGACTTCATGACCACTTAGCCAGCATCACGGTTGGATAAAAGGCTATGGGTGGATCAGTCAGTTGATCGATGAATATTGATTCATGATTTGCTCCTGCATCTGCATGTAATTTATATAATTCAATACATCAGTAGCCCAGCGTTGCTTGGGGCCTCCATGATCTGTGGGGACGTCTTCTTTCAAACGGCAACCTTTATGGCGCTGTCATTATATACATATTTATCCAAGTAAAAGGTAAAACTCAGATTCATGCACATCCCCTTGAGTTGTCAGAATTGCCAAGTAAAACACAATAAGAGAAGGAACGCAACTGAGAATTGTGTTTAATAATTGAGAAAAATTATTCCCACAGTACAGTACTGGCCAATCATATTAGTATGGAATTGCTTTAAAAAAGAGAAAGGGACTGAGAGAAGACTGAGAGAACGAGAGAGAGAGAGAGAGAGAATGAGAGAGAGAATGAGAGAGAGAGAGAAAGAATAAGAGAAAGATGGTTAAAATAAATCTTCAGTGGCAGCCGTGTCACCTGGAGCTGTTTCTGAAGCGGTGCAGTATGGGTAGAGTGGTGTACCACCCTGCTGCATACCAAATGTTCATTACTGTTAGTGTGTGTGAGCGCGTGTGTGTGTGTGGGGGGGGGGGTGCGGAGGGCTGTCAGGGGTCAGAGAAGGAAACAAAGACTATGATACTTAGCTTGGTGTTCTGAGGTAAAACCCAAGAGAAGACAGCTTGCCTGCTTGGGCTGCACGTTTAACCTTTATTTGTTTTTTATTATTTTATTTTCAAGGGCCTTCCGAGGTGAAATTCCATGGCAACACCTTTGCCTAAACTTGTTTTCCAATTTTTTAAGTCTCAATTGTTCAGAATGGATGGGCAGGGCTTTTTTTTACTGTGGGATATTGCTTCCTGATCCGCACTCTTCCTGCATACTTCACTGTGTAACATAATCTCAGTATTCTACAAGAAATGTGTTATTTGTTGTTTACATTTCAGGACGAAGATATTAATAGTTGTCTCCTCCCTCAGGTAATTTTTAGTAACTGTTGGTACTCTGTGTAGATTTTAACACTTTGGTACCAGTTTTATGGACCATTTGGTACCTTGGGGTTATAATGTGTACTTTGGGTTAATTATTACCCCATTTCTGTTGTACTTGCGGGGACTTTCTCGTTTTTTGGTACCTGTTTTGGGGATATTTTATGCTATGTTGGGTACGGGTTTGAGATGTCCTGTGGGAAGCCCACTGGAACAATGTAAACAATTCAAATAAACAACAAAGGCATTTCCTACATTGAAACATTTTACATTCTGCCGGTAACCAACCAACCTCAGTTTTGTTTGAGTTAAATTCCAAAAAAACATGTCAAAGGAAAAAATCCCATGGCTTAAGTATGAAACATTATGTTTGGGACAATTCCAAAACAACACATTACTGAGTAACTGCCATCTCATTTTGAAGTATGGCTCTGCCTGTGGCATCATTTGGGTACGCTTGACATTGGCAAAGTCCGGGGAGTTTTTCAGAAACAGGAGGCAGATAAGCACATGCAAAATCCTACAGAACAATTATCTTCAGTCTGCTTTACCCAAGACTCTAGGAAAGGAATTCACCTTACAGCCGGGCAAAACCAACAACACAAGGCTTGATGTATAATGGAGCTGAATAACAACGATGCAGTTCATGTTTCTTACTGGCTAAGTAACAGTGGTAACGTAAGTTTTAAAATCTATGTCAAGCCCAATACATCTTTATCTAGCCTAGATCTCCATACCTTGTCAGAGGTGTGAAAGCTGGCAATGGTTTTTACTCAACTCATTGGTTGTAGCGTGGGTACATTTGAGAAGCATTTGGGTCATCAGACATGCACCCACTTTAAGCTCCGCCTTGACCAATTCCAGCGTCATCCTAAAAATCAACAACCCAAAACCAGAAACCAAAGCTGCATGTAAACACATAATTCCCTCGTGACTGTTTGCGCCACAGACATCTGTCATACAAAGACACACAACTCGGTTCAAACATATGAAGCCCATTGTGTTTCTGTATACGTGATTATGAACATACAACATGACTGAAACTTGCTGTACAGTTTATATGACAGCCGTGGGCAAATCTGTTGTTCTTGTGTCCATTTTGAAAACATGGTGAAATATCTTAGGCACTGCAGTTGTCAAAGGTCTTAGCTGTTTGAGTGTTTAAACCGTCTATCAGACACAAGTTGTGTGCAATTGCTGGAAAATTTAAAGTCACTTGTGAATTGAGCTTTCAAAACTTCAGACAACTCGCAGGATTTAATTAAGGTAATTAACCATTAAACACTGTATCTTTGTTTTCTTCTCCTTCCCCCGCACTTTCTCTTATTGCTTTCAATCCTTTTGTCTCTCTCTCTCTCTCTCTCTTTGAATAAAAAAAGCAAGAGCTTCTGAAATGTTTTTAACTTCCCGTTGCTATCATCAAGGAGAACGTCACTACAGTACTAGATTTGTTTCTTCAGCCTGAAAGAATAATCTAATCTAGTTTGTATTTTGCACCTCAGATTGCCTTCATACTGGACGCATGTTTATACAAATGGTATTTTTAGAAAACACAAGTGGAACACAAATGTTTTCTGTTTGTGCTGATATTATATAGATAAGAATCACTGTTCTGAAAATAACAACTGACATTTAGGAAAGGTACACTAATTAAGTGTCAACAACTAATGAGGGGCAGAAGAATATGTATAATGAAATAAGAAATAAGTATTTAAAAAATATGGCTAAAGCAATCAGCTGTACCTTTGCAACCTTAAGAAATCATGTTTGCGAAACTAGTGGTTCCAAAAATAACACAACACAGAAAGCACAATTAACATACAATTAACCTCGAGACAATCTCAGGAACATAGTCATGCCAGGACAGATGTTTTTCCTTTAGCTTGTATATTGTTTCTCACATCATGTGGGCTGACACAATCTTGAGTGACACATAGTTCTAATACCGCAATACGAAATGCTGACATGTCTCCAGCTTGCCATTAACACAACTCCTGTTAAAACCTCAGATCCCTCCAGCGTTGAAGGCAATTTCTGCAACCGAGGCTTCAAATGCACACGCAACTGCTGGAAGTCAAAAGGGGCGGGATTGGGGAGGGAAGGGGGAGGGTAGAGGGGTGGGATGGGTAGAGGGGTGGGGTGGGTAGAGGAGACTGTAGCATGTCATGTGGGTTGGCAGCTGGTCCCCATAAGTGTCGAAACAGGGGTGCTAAATAAAGGCATCGGGAAGGGCGTTCCTCTGCGTAGCCATGGCATTGATCGCTAACTGTGCTAAATGCACACGACACATGCAGTAGCCCTGCGTTAATCAGAATCTCCCGCCCTACTGAAGACCCTGGCAGAAACCTGGGGAAAGTAATAAAAAAAGAAAAAAGACATGAGATGTGTCTTTGTTGGACCCAGACATCCGTCGCTCATTTAGAAGGAGGGATTTTTTTTTACGGTTCCATATTATTGGTCGTCGATGATCAAAGTTAGATCCTCCCACACTATGGAAGTGATCACAGAATCGAGGCCTCGATTCCTCTTTCGATTTAGGGTTTGCAAGGTGTTCGTGTGAAGAAGTAGACCCCGTAACGGATTAACAATCAAAACAGGATAGGAGAGCCCCGGAAAAAAATGCCCACGAATCAACATTGTATTTATCATCTTCATACCATTCTCTTTTGGCAAGTTTGCCAAGGAGGCATGACTCCTTTTCTGATACTGTTGTTGCTCCTCTTCAGAAGATCTCAGAGGTTGTTGCAAACACTGTTGCTGTCACCTTTTAAAAATGTTTCTCCAGCCCCTCTCATGTTGTTTCAGGTACTTGCCTGACCGACAGGATTGCCCGTTCCATCATCATGCCAGCCAGAGGCCCCAGATGAAAAGTAAACAGTGGAGCTGGCAGTCAGAATGGCGGTCTGCCACACAGTAACATATTGCACCAGTAAACCATACCCTGGGTGTTGGATTTAAAGCGTTCTGACAAAAAACACTAGAACCTTGAATTTACACTTATCACGGCGTTGCCCATTTGTACACCGATACTCTCCACAACCAATGACATAAGATGGTACACTATCTTAGTACAAATGGTAGACTGTCACTTTGACTGCTACTGTTTATTCAATAAAACAAAACAATGTTCACCTTTTGGGTGTTGACTAACCCTAGACTCCGCTAACACCAGACACTGCTAACACCAGACCCCGCTAACACCAGTCATCGTCAGCACCAGACACCGTCAGCATCAGACACTGCTAACACCAGACTCCGTCAGCACCAGACACTGCTAACACAAGGATGTGTACATTGACAGTGTGGAAGTACCCCCTTCTCTCCCTCCATTTTGCACTGAATCTTCCTATACTTCCTCATCTTAGCCATGCAGCAGAATGTAGTCCTGGAGGCATGCATACACACACACACACACATAGAACCACAAACATAATGTGTAGAAACACATCATTACGACCAGTGTTACAGAGATAAAACATATTGCCCTGCGAGGACATTTGTGTAAATGAATTCATCAGTGTGTCTGACTGTGACATCTGAAAAATACATCTAATGGTATTACTGTGAAATTATACAATTTTATTCCCTTGAGGGTATGTACATGAATCAGCTGTCAACAGTTGTTTCAGTCTGTTGTGACTTACCCTCTATTTCCCACACATCCTGACTTTATTTCCATTCATTAGCCAGTCATTATGTAAGAAACAGTAACAGTACAGTAACTGTGTTTTTTTCAGACTGAAGAACAAAATCTCACTGTTTTCCTTGAGTTCCCTATGGAACTACACAAATCACACTGAGTATTCCAACTGGCACACCTCACAGCGGGAGCCCTGCTGGAAGATTTAAATGGTCCGACTGAGAGGGATATGACGTCACCAAACGCAGGATGGAACCGTTTAGGATAATCTGATGCCATTCCCCAGGCCTATATCGGGCCGCTCTGGTTAGACACACACACGTACACACACATTCATCATCAGATAATATAAGTGCTGTAGACATTACAACAACATAGAGGTGTCGAGCTCAGGCAATAACAATTTGTCAGGAAGTTCCTGTATCTCTCCTCTTACTAATCAGCTGTTGTAGCCTTAACACATACCCATCAAGCTATTCAGTTATTGAGACCCAGAACATCCCTCCTAAATGGATGCACATGATGTATTTCTGCATGGTTTTCATGGAGGTGACAGCGGAGGAACTGGTGAAACCTGGCAGCACTCTTGTGTGGGATCATTTCATGCTGTGACAAGACAAAATCCAGGAGATTTTGCTTCAGTGCTCTGTAAACAACATATGGAGGACGGAGAGATCTACCGATGTTTCATGTCTTGCAATGGATGGTTCCGTCTCACATTCATCTTACAGAAATGTCTTGGCCATAACTCTTGGGCTAATTAAAACATGTTCAGCCTGTGTTTGATCTTGTCTACAGCTAAGAGTCACTGAAAGGTTACAGTTCATTGAGGTTTGTCAATTGTCAATTTTGGGCCAGCGATATTCAATAGTCTTACATAACAGCCACAACATGGTCAAATATCTGAGTTGATTTAAAACATCACTGGAAGAAAAAGCCTTAATGTGTATGTTTTGTCTTAGCGTTACATGTTCTCTTGTGAAAGTGTGAATGACAGGGAGATGCTTTGTCAAGGATTTGGAGGACTATGTTAGCCTTGTTTGCTCCATTAGCAATGAGAGGAGCTGGTACTGAGGATTTTAAGCTTGAATACTTATTCCATCCTAATCTCCTCTGTTCTGCCCGAAGGCCTCGTAAAGATCTAAAGCATTCACACTAAGTTCCATTGAATATTTCCCTTGTCAGACATGAACATGGGCATCAACTCGAGATACTCTAGTCGTGACTGCTCAGATGTTAGCTTCCTACAGTTGTACTGATGAGACATTTAAATGTGTAACTGGTACTAAGGGAAACAGAAAATGATAGATTGTACCAATGTGTCACTAACATACTGAACAAAACGGTAAAAGTTAATACTGGTTTAAGAACACATTTTCTACTGTGTAGGGAAACTTCACCATTTTATTTAACAATCTAGGCTAATCGGTTAAAGCCAACGTTTTATTTATTTGATTTAGTAGACTACAAGGGTTTCTATCAATAGCCCTAGGCTTTTGCCTTGCGATTGTGCTAGAAAGTAAACAAACATCCAATTGGTTTGGTGACGTCGCCGAGAATCCATGCAAAATGCCAGGCTGTAGCTGCTTCCCACCAGACTGATGGAATGGAGACCCGTCCCTGGTCTGCCTTCTCGGTGGATTGTGTTGGCTGAGCAGATGACAATGTGTAATGGGATTGGCTCCCACTTAACCATCGTGTGCTGGTTCAGAAGTGCAGTTTGTGGCGGTGGGGGGGGGGTTCTTAATCTCAGCAATGACAGTCAACCAACGGGGATGTGATTAACCAGTGTCTCGTGTGAACTGTAAACACGTGGTGATACATTTGAAAGGGTGGCGCCCGACAACCGAAACGCTGAAGCTTATATTAATTAGCACGGCGATCCCTTAAAGCGTGCACCATTATACTTGGAAGCAATACCACGCTTGGCTGAATAACGACATACGCGCCCACTAATGGGCTAAACCCACGCGGGCTCTCCCACCAAGTGTCCGCGGGTCGCTGGCCAGCCGCCTCTGCCTGGCTCCACCCGGAGACATCCGCGGGGGGGGCCTCTGACCTTTACCTGGAGCCAGGTGAGAGTGACTTATCCTGGGCCCTGACAGGGTCTCTGTCTGCCTCGGCTCGGAGGGGAGTGATGGGTGTCGGCGTCATGGAACGGCGCGCCCTGTCAGACGCGATAGTGGGAGAGGCGTTAACCTTCTTCATCACACCGTGTAGGATTATAGGAGAGGAGGAGAAGAGGAGGAGAGACAGAAGGAGGCGGGGGGGGGGGGCAAAGAGAAAGAGAGAGAGAGAGAGAAATGGACATGCAGTGACAAACAGAGATATAGAAAGAGAGCGAGAGAAAATAACCAGTGAGAGAGTGTTGTGCAGATATCCGCTGCTAAAGGGCCACTTGTTGTTACAGCCGAGTTCATCAACACTGTAATTCCCCCTGCGTGACGTAACTGCTTATTTCCCCCTGGCGGAGCAAATTCCCAGCGCCCAGGTCAGCCAGTGACCCTGCCCACTGCCCCGGGGATAGTGTCCTTCCGGAGGAGAAGCTCTGGGTCGTGGCGGCAGGACCTTGTCTTATATTACACTGACCCACACAAGAATTCGGGCTTGAGCCAGCAGATCAGCGCTCGTCATAGCAGAGGCCACTGATTGGCAACCGGTGCCACGGGAACAAGTGAGGTTACCTCGGTTTAGTCACCAGGGGCTGAACAATGAAAGGCCCGCGCCTGAGGTCAACAACATGTTGTACATAAACTCAGTTGCGATCATAGATTCGTAGCAATTGTGAAGATAGCTTTGCTCAATGTGATATGACAAGATGGAACTGTTTCATTCAAGGGTGCTTGTGTGTGGTGTGTGTGTGCTCTGTGAATTCTGCCCGTTAGGGTTTCCTCGTGAAACCCGAGCGGTTTGAAAGCAACAGCCCCTAGTAATCAATACATAGGGGCCACCTCTGGGGCCCCTGGGGACACGGCCAAGACACCCAGCAGGAATCACACAGGGCTCCAGTTGTAAGTTTTGCAACTAGCTGTCAACTCTCAAGTGACGCACTGTCAAACACTCGGGATTAGGCTAATTACTTTCCTTCCCCGTCTTTCGAACTCAGTTATTGTTTTATAATTCTGTCTTAAATGCTGCCTAAAATCCCCATTATCCGCAGCTTACCTCATTTGAAAAGAATGTGCGTTGCGCAGCACGTCACCTCCCTTACCTCGCGGACGTCAGCTGGACCGAGGCACAAGCGTAACAGCTCGTCTGTCTCTCCTGGTTAGAAGACGTCCCGGGCGTGGATGGAGAAGGGAGGCCTCATCCCACCGTGAAACCTGATGGGTGAACAATGAGTGACAGCCGTTAGTTTACGAGGAATATTAATCCGGTGGAGCAAAGAATGGGTGGCTGACTTATGCCACAGTCACGTTTCCCCCAGAATCCTTGGCTCATCTCGGAATGAGGACATATCTCATATGAGGTCTGGGGTACAGGACGATAATAGCTTCTAACACTTGAAGATCCATCTATTCTATATTTTGTGTGTGTGCAGAGAGTAGGAAGTGAATATATATATTTATATTGCATACATTTGTATATCTGTGACTGACAAGCTTGCTTTCAATTACAGAAGATATCAAAGAATCCGGAGTTCTTCCTGTACTATGGGAAGAGTTTGGACCAAGCTTGCTCTATTCAGTACATGAAGTCATGACTTTCCCTTTGTGTAGACAACCCAGTCTGCATTTGGAGCCGGCGATAACAGACTCTTATTTCAGAACTTATCATAAGGCCGACTCCTCCTGAACCTCCCTGTAGTCTGCGCTTCGTTCCATTGCTTCCAGAGGAGTGGAATCTGGTTCCGCAGGACCTTGGTGTGTTGACATGATGAAAGACAAACCTGAACCTCAGGTTCACTGCATTTCCATTAACAAAACCACACACACACACACACAGATATGGATGGGGAAGACACAGTCTTTTAATATGTACATATGTACATTGTTAATACTAGTTCAGCCACGCAGCAGTTAAATGACATTTTACATATTTCCTTTAGTTGTACTCTAAGAGCACATTTGGATGTGAAACAGCACCGGTTCACCAGGAGGTTGCCCTCTCGTAAATCTGTCAGCACCCAGATGCACGGTACAGCTGCCCTGTCTGATTTACACCCTGCTGGGGGAAGACAGACCAGCCGACTGCCTCTAATGCTGGATGCCTGGGGGTCCTCGAAGAGCATCGTACGAGCAGGGTCCATGACTGACCCTCAAGCTGAGGCTGACCAGGGAAGCAGAACAGCCCCAGCAAAGACTCTGACTTGGCTGAAGAAAAAAAAAAGATATGGCTAAGAATAGGAGTAATATATATATATATATATATAGAAAGAGAGAAAGAAAACGCTTCTGCTCCAGTGCTAATATTAACTGGCCCTGTGCAGCGGCCTGTGATTGCCCCTGTTCAGAGGGAGTGTGTGTGTGTGTGTGTGTGTGTGTGAAAGGCTGTTTAATATGGGCAGAGTGTGCGGGCCAGCCGTCACAGTGTTACCTCACAATTCCCATAACAAATTATATTCACTTGTGATCTCAATAAATTGGTGTCAGAGTCCAGGAAAAAGGAGTTGTGTTGTGTGAATATAAAATACCGTGCTAATGTGTGGTCCTCGCTTCCAGCCAGACATGGGACGTACTCCACAGTAATGGTGGCCTGTGCCTACTGTACTGGACACGGTCTCCAAACATCTTCTGCTTCTGTTGTGATTTAGAGAACTTTTTAGGTAATTGGTCTGGAGTAAGAATGTCTGCCGTCTGCCTACGGAGATTGTTTACAAGCTGTCATAATTCAATAGGCGGCGCGCTGTACCCTGAATATTGAATAGAGCGGAGATAGTGGCTGGGAAGAAAGCTAAACAATCGGGGGGTGCATTTTAATTCTGCCCTCCGCAGTGTGACGTTGTGACAAACAGAGGATGAGGAAGGTGAACATTAAAGACGGAAGGAGAATGCTTTGTGTGTTGTGAGGGTGTACAGTATGCTTCGGTGTGTATGCGTGTCTGTATGTGTGTGTGTGTGAATCTTCACATGAATATGGGCTTGTATGTGTGTCCGCATGTGTGCCTATATTGTGAAGGCATTTCACCGCAGGTAGAGATTCCGTTTTGTTCCTGAAGGGGTGCTATTGAGCTGCGTTCAAACCCAATGAGGAGTGCAATGTGAGAAAGAGAGAGACAGAGAGAAAGAGAGAGAGAAACGGCTGAGAGATAGAGGGCTCCATTAGGGATAAAGAGATGGAGAGAGACAGAGGGTGGGAGGGAGAAGGAGCGAAAAGAGACCGTTCTCCATTACAGAGTCCCTCCCCTGTCCTGACAGAGGCTGAGATAGGCTGCATCATCCAGTCTCTCTGCCGCTAGGGAGGGGCTTGCCTCTGCTCTGGCCGCTACGGCAACTGTGTCTGTGAGTCCAGCGTTCCCATGGTCTGTGTGGCCAGTGCAGGGTCTCTGCTCAATACACAGGCCCTTCCTGTCATTCACGGCTGGTTCCTTCCTCCACCCAAACAACCCCCTTCCCCCCACCTCACCCCCCTGGAGGAGGGCTCATTCCGGATGCTTTTACCCAGCACTACATCACCCTGTGTGCTCAGAGCTGGGTACAGGACACACACACATATTATTCTAGACTCTAAACGGCTTGGTTACAGCAATTGGATTGTTGGGATGTTTCCTTTACTGACTGCTGGGTTATTGATGCTGGGCAATGAGTGGCTGGGCCTGGATTATTGAGTCAGATCAGTGGGTCAGTGGTGGCTTGGTAGGGGCTGGCCTTTCAGATGGTTATTTGTGACCAACCTGGAGTAGAATGCCCTCCGACCAGAAGGCTGGCATCTCAGACCAGCTTGACACTTCTCCACCTTTGACTCACCCGCACCTGCTGTGGTTTTAGCAACAGCCTCAAACGAAAGCTGTTTTTTTTTATGAGGCCAGAGGAGATACGTGTTCCATTTGACTACACAGGCCTGTTAGAGATAAGAGGCATTGAGACGAAAGAGCATGGCGCTGCAAAGAGATGCCTTAAGCAAAACACATTAATCCACATTTTTTATTGGCTCCGTCGGGAGAGAAACGGAGGACTGGTTGGCTTGCTGTTAGAGCCCAGGTCCAGTAGGCCTTGACATCAACATGGCTTTACAGCCTGCCGATATTTTCAATTACGATCAAAATACGATAGTGCTTCCAATCAATTGTTTTTTTTTGTGAGGCGGCGACAGACCCTTCAGGCCTGCGACCAGAGGTAGGTAGGACGGTTTGCACTCTGACACAATCCCAAAAGCTATCAGGCAAACGGCGACAAGTCCACTATCGCCGCAGCCAGACCGGCCTTTCGGTCCAGACAACCCAACGGGCCCATTATCCGGGTGCCAAAATGGCAGGGCCGGGGAAGACGTGTACTGTCCACTACGGGCTTGAACGGCACAACGGTTCGTTTGAAGATTGAACTTACTGTAATAAACCTCTGAGCCACGACGCCGTAGCAAGGTTACACTATCCCTCCGTTTTCAGAACTTGGTTTGGACCCGGGCCAGAATACAATCTACCTCAGACACGGTGCACGGTGGCAGAAAATGGTTTGTGCGCTGGGCCGTTGGTCTGAAGCGAGGTCTTTGTGTTTTTAAATCCAATAAACCAACTCAATATCCAGCTCACTGGTTTGGAATTGTAAAGTAACACTTTCCTTGTGTGTGTGTGTGTGTGTGTGTGTGTGTGGAATGTGCGGTTAAACAGTCAAAAACCTTTTCTCTCCATCTTTTGACTTGATTTCAGTTGATAGCAAAGCAAGCCACTGCAGCCTCCTACGTAGTCCACAGCAAAACACACAAGAATGCTGTTCATTGGATGCGGCCAGAAATGTGCCTCTAATTTGGCAAGGCTAGTTGAAGGTCTAGCCTATAACACACTGCCTCGCTTGAAAAGGGCCCACAAAGGTTTGAGACAGTGTAGAGAAGAGCAGGATTACTATTGTCCCCCCCGGGGGGGTTTGTTTGAAGATTTTCCCAATAAACGAACAATGGCCGTGCCACTGTGTAGCGCTTCACATCAAGAATAATGACGCCATCAAACACAAAGCCTTCTCTAACCTTTCAAAACAGAGCTTTGGGATGCCACACGATGCAGATGCATCAAGACTATGCAGTACATACAGTTCTTCAGGGCTGGTTTCTATCAGAAATACGGTTAAAGGCAATTTTTGTGGGGATCCCATTCACAGTGAAGGATAGACATGTGGGGTCAAATAGGAATATACTGAAATGGCCACAATGCCGACAGTCTGATTAAAGGTTGCAAAACATATAATCTGATTATGGATCGAAAAACAACGACAGTCAGGCAAGGACCCAAAATAATGATATTTTACTGATTGAGAGTCAGGTATTATTGTGTTGTTTTCGAACCTGACCACATAAGAACAGTGACTTTTTCACTATGGTACAGCTTTGTTGAGTATAAATGCAGCTTCACTTCCATAATTGCTGATGTCGGAAATGATTTTACCTAAAGCCTGTAGGAATGAAGTTAATTGAGATTGTTTATCTAAGCGTCACAATTGTAAATCTGCTTTCTTGAAACAATTCTAGTCTGTCAGCGTTATATTGTGACTTACCCTCACTTATTCAGCTGAAACTATCTTGCTTTTCTGTAAAAACGAAATAAA
Source organism: Novumbra hubbsi (assembly GCA_016801125.1). Taxonomy (NCBI): domain Eukaryota; kingdom Metazoa; phylum Chordata; class Actinopteri; order Esociformes; family Umbridae; genus Novumbra; species Novumbra hubbsi. Next base: position 6,939 of record JACXGK010005388.1, on the reverse strand, counting down.
AAATCCACCCTCCAAATAGCGATCGAATTGCCTAATGCTTCATGACGGGACAGATCGGTGAGGAAAAAATGCTGCAGAGAAATGTATAAATAATAAACATACATTTTGTTTTTCTTTGTTACAAAGCAAGGTTCTTTTTTAAGTGGAAAAGGGACTGCTTTGTATTCTTGAGGCCTTTTTCCTTCCAGAGAGTTTAGTCTTGATGTTTAAAATTAGCCATCAACTAAATGCTAGCACACGCAAAACATTTCCTCTCCTTTTCTCCGTTTCACTTTCAAAGCTGCAGGAATGAGTGTGGAGGTTTAAGAAAACCACACAAAAGTGTGTTCAACGTAACCATTCTCAGGTGGCGCAACGTGTTTGATCTGGAGAGAACAGATGTAGTTCATTTTTTTCCTCAGGTCCACTTAAATACATCACCTGTACCAATCCTTCCCTATGAAGCAATGGCATCCGGACAGAAATATAGTCATAGACATCCTAACTAATCTTAGTGAGGTAGGTACGATACACTCCAAAACAGGGACCAAACAAAGAACTTCACATAGTTGCCGTTTAAATGAGCGTCTGATTATATCAACGGCAAAACATTTCGCGGGGGAGGGGGTTTGGGAGCCGTGTGACCATGACGACCTCATCAACCGTCCCCCTCCATGAAAGCAGGGGCACGGGGGCTTTGGGGGGGTGCATTCTGAACCTCCGGCCAGGGGAACAGGTGCAGCCGAAAGTCCTGCGCTGCATACGATCGACACATCAATCCAGCCAAACGCGCCCCCCGAACACGCCGGCACAATCAGCCGGAGTCCGTGCTCCGGCCCTGGCGGCCGACTGCCCCCGCGGCGGGGCCGCTAGACTACCTAGCCGCTTAGCATTCAGCGAGAGTGCTCGGCTCCGGGCTCCGGGGGAGGACGTGTAACTCATTTGGAGATAATGACAGGGTTCTGTGTCCCCGACGCTGCCGTAGCGGGACCCATTCCGCAGACTCATCAATCCACAGCCAGCGCCAACCCGCTCGACGCACGGTGACACGCCCACACAGGCTCAGTTCTAGTCAGTAACCAGCCAACTATTTACATGTTGCACTCTATATAAGCGTTCCCCTGCGCTAATCTGTTCCGTCCCCAGCCTCTGCCTTTCTTCCTTGGTGTCGGGCCTTTGCTGCATCTATTCTCTCTCGTCTCTGTACATTCTAATGGCATTTTGAATGATTAATGCCTCGTGATAAAACAAGGGCCTATGTAACGTCTCTAACATCCACCGCTGGCTTCTCATGCTACGGAAAATATGTCGGTGTTGAATTAGGACAATACCTTGAGGTACTCCTGTTTAATTCAGTGTATATATGAGGTAGCCCAATTGTTAATGAGCAGCGCAGCAAATGCTGTGTGATAGGAGCCCGGGTATAGTTGGAGGAAAAATGTGTCTGATCTTCGTAGGTGGTCTGCCTTGATCAGGTGTCAACTGACCTAAAGCTAAATTAAAAGAAACAGCAACCTGCCGGCAAATCGCGCAGGAACCTGAAGAGGGGAGAACGCCAGAAACATTCTGTCAGCATTGTACAGACGGTTTGGCACGAACACTAAAGAGCTGCATTTAACGAAAACGTTACAGCACGAGTGCAGTTACGGCATCAAGCTGCGATAGACTGCCACTTTGGGTTTAGAGCCGAGCGGCCATCCTACTTTGATTAAAGGTGTTTACACAGGTCATATGATCCGGTGTGACAATAGGCCGGGCTCTTACTCCAACCCGATGCCAAACACAGTAATCAGGAACAGGCCCGTCTTGGTTTCCGTCCTTGCCTTTAAATGTGACACTCCAAATCAACCTCACAGCATCTGACTGATATAGCCTGCGCTAGATATTATTATTTCTTCGTTCTTTTTTTGTGACTAAGTGACTGTCTGGAGAGGAGAGTCTGAGGGAGGAACTGGACTTTTTGATGACGTGTGTGTGTGTTTGTGTGTCTGTGGAGACTCGATTGTTTATATAATAAAGCTCAAGGAGCAATGATGCAATCAGGAAGTGATTTTGGGAATTAGCGGCAGCTAACGTTACACTGCCATTGATCCGCAGGCTTTTGAAAATGATCGTATGGTGATCCATTGTAATTTGTCATAAGTTATACAGCCTTCCCCCGAACTTGATATTTGACATCTGCTTCTCTTCAAGAGAGGTTTTTTTAGATGAGGAAGGGGCATGAAACACGGGACTGTTTCCACATTCATACATAGCTCATGCTCCTTCCAGCAAGACCAGACCAAACTTCCAAAAGAATTTAGAACCAGTTGAGCCGTAAAAGTATTAGAAAGTAAAGTTCTGAGACTGTAAATTCCACTTGTGATTATGTAGGCCAGTTGCACATGGCACCGACCCACGCCAGACCCACTTCAGACAACCATAGAAGCGTGAAAATTGTATTTGGAAGAAGAAAAACAGACAAGGAAAATAGACATGGCTTAAGTCAAATATCTGTGATTCAATTCCACTCTATCTTCAACAGTCATCAGCTGCCGACACAATGACCAGGCCTTTAAGAGATGGCCTTGGATAAACTGCATTAACCTCATCCCTCAATCAGAACATACAGGTCATGGGTTATGGATGTAAACCCCTACATCATTCAAACCTAGCAGCAGTTTTATAGAAGACTCACTGTATATATAATCCTGGGTTGTTTGGATGACCTAACGGCTGGGTTGCAGGCATTGGGTCACTAAGTTGGTTTGTTTTCTCCACTAACTGCTGGGTGCTGAGTTGTTGAGGCTGGGTTGCTGAGATACGACCAAGTTTTAGCCACCTGTGCAAGTAAACATAATTTCCACTCTTCTCATCAGTTGTGTTTATTTTAGGAAAGTGAAATTGGGCAGTAGAGGATTCAAATTAATTACATTTAATCTAAGTGGTGGATGATGGCATCAGGCCGAAAGCCATACCCCTAATAGGTCATGTCCCCTGATAGCAATCTTTAGATAAGAAAACAAAACAAACAGGATAGGGCTGCTAATTCAGATTAACCTGATGGTTAAACTGACTAATGTTTGGATAACCTGTTGTTTTACATGCTAGATTATTCACACAATTAGGTCAACCCAGTATGTGTCCCGTCCCGTGTTTGCCAGCATTGGGTTTCCAAACTACCCCCGGTAACATTGTTTTAAGCCCAGTAAGGTTTCTGCACCAAAGTCCTGGCGTGCCTCATGAAGTGAATGGGATTGACCTTATATTTCTGTACAAGTTGGTAGATGAGACGTGATTATTGAGTTGTCGAACATAATTCTGGAGTATCGTGGAACCCATGTTGTCTTTCAAAGCTCAGATAAAGTTAAGGTTTTTGTAAACGGCTCTGCTGGCAACTCAGAGGTGCTGGCATTACCAGCACTTTGTTATACGCAAATACATTTTGTTGTTTATACTACGGGACGAAGGTTAACACCCCCATTGTCCCTGTTTTATTTACATTCAAGCAGGTCCTGTGAATACCCTGAAATGGTACTAAGGTACGTGGTGAACTGTAAGGGGTTAAAACAGTTAATGACGCCATGAACAGAAATATAATGAAAAATAATAACTTGATTTTCATTTCACTTGGGCAAATCCCCAGCCCACCTTTTGTTAAAGAAAATGCTTTTGACCATCTTTGTCTCCAATTGTGATGAGTAGTTAAGGCGGAACAAAGCGCAGGAGTTGGAAAAAAGGTATTTATTACCAGAGTCCAAAAACAAAGGCACGAAACAAACGTTGTGTACGTATTGAATGAAAATGAAATACGGCTTATCTGTAGTCTACACAGAACACAATCACACGTAACAATAACCAACACTGAACAGGACGCACACAGGCAAATATATACAGAGACAAACAAGCAACAGGTGTGCGCAATGAGGAGGTGCGTTCGTGAAGACATGGGACATCACAAACAATCAACACAAAAGGAGGGGACAGGGGAACGGTGGCAGCTAGGGAGCCGATGCCCTCGAACGCCAAACCCTGCCCTAGCGAGGAGGGGGCACGTCCCTAGAGGGAGACGTGACACCAATTGTTTATTTGTCCTATTCATTCATTTCTGAGTACATTAAGATTTTAAAAGTGGATTGTCAAAGTGCGATGATAGTCATGCAATTGTCCAATCCTCGCATCCAACCCAGTCGTGTGAAAAAAATTATAACGTAAAACATTCAGAATTGGCTTTATCGTAATTGGCCAACAAGCACCTAATATGCATGACATTTTCAGCATTAATTGGAGGATCCTTTATAGGTTCAGGGAGACAAGCCCCTCCCACTGACTGAATGACCTACCAGCATAGAGTATGTCCTGGTTGCCTTCTTCCATGAGCAGTGTTCTCAGCAGCTCACATTCGTTAACCCGGGTGTCCCTCTAGCCCTCTTCTTCTTCCACTCGAGCTGACCTGGGCCCATTAACCTGAATTAATAATTGATCATTAATACAATTTGCCCGAGCTCTATCAAGGACCGACTAATGCAGGCAGCAGGGCATCAACGACACATGAGCCTGTAAAAGTCACAATGTTATCTTCAAAAGTCCCTATTTATAACGTTTGAGGGCAAGTAACATACTCATACAGCATATCCCAAGACAGATTCGAACCTCAATCTCAAACTAATTGCAGAGATGTAACAACGTCTGAGAACAGTTCGAGAAGCTAAAGTAGTTGCACATTTACCACGTGTTTAGTAACAGAGCTTGAAATGACTATTACTGGCTGCAGCATGCAGGATAAATTCACAGGCTGACAGGCACCATGGTAGATAGATTGCTCTAGTTCATTAGCTTGCTCAATGATAGCCCAAAATTAATGTTAGCTAGAATATATCTATATCCCAATTGTAATGTTAGCAAGCATATATCTATAGCTCACTATTGATGCTACCTAGCTCATATCTATAGCCCAAAATGTATGTTAGCTAGCTTATATCTCTAGCCCAATATTACTGTTAGCTGGCTTATATCTTCAGCAAGATATTGATGTAAGCAAGCTTTTATCAACATCCCAATATTGATGTCTGCTGGCTTATATCAATAGCCCAATATTGATGTTAGCTAGGTTATATTGGTAACAATTTGTTTGAAGCCAATATGTGTAACACATTATACAGCATTTTACGTGTACTAATTGCTGTACGTGTACTCATAATGCAGTATAATACTGTGAGGCAGTATAAGCAGGATTTTAGACACTCGTAAAGACTCATTAAGACTTGTGATGACAAATACACGTAATGCCCGTAATGACCTATAATGTATGTACTAATAGTCCTTCACAATTATATACTGGGAGATCTTTCCTCGAGGATAATATAATAATAATAATAATAATAAAAATAAAAATGTATCTAAAAGTGGGAGGTCAATAAGCAGCAAATCACCAATAGTTCATCATAATATTTTTCATGATGTGTTATTGCAAACTTTTTAGCCACCATAAAGTAATTTTTGATTTGAGTGCTTTTCCTCCCATGAACGACACAAACACACATGCAAACATACATATGAAAGTGGTCTTTCAACAATCTTGCAACAATCCCACAAAATACCTGTACATTGTTGACATTTACAACCATACATCCAAATACCTACATCACAGTGAGGTGCAATGTCCATTTTTGCAAGTGTGACACTCTGTTTGCCTTAACCCAAGTGGAGTCTGCGTTTTTCTGTGCAGGAGACAATTTATTATTTCTTCTGATAGGCCAAGAAATCTGAGCTGGCACTATCTATGCAAATGACATCACAAATTTCACACTTTATCCTAGCTCCGCACAGACAGTGGGAGGTGAATGGATACATCTAGCTGCCTCAGTGAGTATAAAGGAATTGATGTTACGCCATTCACCGAGTGTGCTGATTGGAACCCATAAGGAACTGAAATACAGTCTCTCTATGTTCTTACATTTCAATTTAATCTAATCTAAAATATGGAATTTTTCCGAGATGTGAATATATCATGGATCATTTAGCACCTTGAATCACTTTTAGAATTTTTTTACGTTATGCGAAATATATGGTTGTAAAATTATTAGAAATTGCAGTGAATTTCTCCTTTTCAGAGGTGTATTGAAATGCATTGAAAACAAACATTAATGCTGAATGGAGAGTCAACCATACCTGAGAATTATACGGGTCTTAGTTGATTGTCCGGGGTGAAATCTTGTCCGAATCACATTAGGAGCAAGTGTTCAACAACAACTTAACCACAAGCTACTGACAATCAAAAGGATACATTAAACCAGATGTCAGTGACAGCGAATATAGAAAATGTACAGGTTGGCAAAACAGTTGCAAAAGTCCACCTTGTTTGTTGCTGTTCTGCAATTTACCCAAACACTGACCACAGCCCACATGCATTCATTAAGCATTCAGTCCCAGTGCAGAGGAACAACTTGTCTCCAGTAATGTGTTTCCCCGTTTTCGTTGACATACAAGCCACTACTTTCAAAACTTCTCATCAGTCATTCCCCGTTTGACATAGAAGCCACCACTTTCCAAATTTCTCATCAGTCATTCCCAGTTTGACACCAAGATGGCCACTTTTAAGTGCCTCCTTGACCCCTTTCGACCCCACCAATCACATCAAATCCTGAGAAAGTGTCTGAGAGGCCTGCCTTAGAGGGGAGGATGGGACACCAATAAGTGCCAAAACAGCATTAGTCCACCTACAGGGGTCAGCACAGCAATTAGCCAGGGGCCCAACTCGCGCCCACCGGGCTGACCATTAAGTCGTCAAGGCGTGGCAGATGGCTGCATGGCTATAAGGGCGCTTTTCTGCCCCTTGATGCCCATACGAGCGCCCCTTCAGAACCATCCGTCACCCCAAAAACTCTAATTAGCTTGTTATTCTGCCATGCAGACTATTCCAGGCATCTGAAAAGACCTCCTCGTGTTTTGAATGACAAGGAATGTATTGAGAGGGGGGCA
>JACXGK010005387.1:6455-33435 GCA_016801125.1 Novumbra hubbsi | reverse complement strand
AGGTGTGGGACTCACTCCAGGTGTGGGACTCACTCCAGGTGTGGGACTCACTCCAGGTGTGGGACTCACTTAAATTTCTTAGCACTCTCCGCCTCACGCTTGTAGTCACACTCCCACGCCAGCTCTCGTTGAAGGACCTCTAGACTGCTGTCTGCAAACAAGCCTGAAAGAAACCAGTATCAGCCGGCAGGCAGCCTCATCAGGTCACATCCAACAGCACAAAGCTCTCAACAAACAGGACCAACTCTAATTTATGGGCTCTGAGAATTTGTTTGTAATGAAAAGCCATTCAGGGCAAGTTGGACTTATCGTGGGATTCTAATTTGACTCTCACCCTCCGGCAAACTAACACTCATCTTGAGAACAGCCATGAGGTTGTCGATGTCACTGTGGATGCTCTCGGCTACTCCTGGGTACTGAAACGAGTAACAGAAAAGACATCCGGAGTCAGACCAAGAAAGATCCAGGACTGCCGGACAAAATCAAGGAACCATTGTCCCAGACATAACATGACAACAGAACCTTTTTTTTGTTTTCCAAAATGTTTACAAGTTTACACTTCTAAGATCTTAGAGTCCGGGTCACTTTAGACGTGAATGCGTGTCATCTCCCACCTGGATCTTCATGGCGATCTCTCTGCCATCCAGCATCACCGCACGATGAACCTGGCCAATCGAGGCGGCAGCAAAGGGTTTGTCTTCAAACGACAACAGCCTTTCCCTCCATCCCATGCCCAGCTCTTCCTCCATGACTTTCTGCAGTCACATACATGGTGAATTACAGGGTTATTTCCATGCCCACAGAGACCTTCTAACAGCCACGGTAATGCAACGTCTGAAATGTTCCCAAATATCAATCTGTACAACATCTGAAAATGTACATGCAGTAAGTGGGCGGTCTAATTCAGGGGGGTGAACATGAGGTCCAGATAGTTAGGGAGGGGCAAGCATTACCAGAATTCTTGACCGGGTTTAATTGCTAGGTAAGTCAACCCCATATTTTAGAGTAATTACTTCTCCACATTGCAGTCAATATCATTATTATAAATAGTACTAAAGGGTAAGAAGACATGGCTTGTTGGCCGGACTTACGTTCATCTGCCAGGTGGGCATGAAGTCTGCACTCTGTCGTACCCTCTCAAAGATCTTCTGCAGCTGAGGGCTTATGAAGGAGTTATCTAAAACCCCACGACACACAGGGTTTAAATGAAGGAGTTATCTAAAACCCCACGACACACAGGGTTTAAATGAAGGAGTTATCTAAAACCCCACGACACACAGGGTTTAAATGAAGGAGTTATCTAAAACCCCACGACACACAGGGTTTAAATGTTAATACTAAGGATGTCATCTGGTCTCCATAATAACTTTGCACATACAGGACGGTCATCCGACAGGTCCATTAATTGGGAATGAAGACTAATACCTAAGATCTGTCCAAGGTCAGAAATTGGTTCAAGGACCGTCTCTTGTTTAGTCACAACAATCAGTCGGCCCTCGAGCCCTTATGGATTAACCAAAACCCAAGACTGAAATTTATAACATGTATTTCACATGTAACACAATCAATTGGGGTTCCCCTACTATGTGTTACAGCTGTGATAGACAATGTGTTGTTCACATGAAAACTCTCCAGCTCTCCCGGAGTGAGAGAGTCACAAGCCTCCCAGAGATAGACAGTTCAACATTTACTTTAAGGGATGATTTAACTTAAATATTGTATATTGGTCCTTCCCTCAAGATGAATAAATGCACAGTAATAATATCATGTGACAGAGGAGGGGAGATCACTGTACCTTGGATACTGAGCATCTGTCCTATCTTGAGCGCGGCCCCTCTGACCTTACACAAGGTGCTGACTATCCTCTCAGCGTTGGCATCAGACAGGAGCGGGGAGTCCAACAGGGCCCCCTCTGAGAGACACAGGGCACAGTGTTTTAAGAGACAGAGGGAGTCTGACAGAGGGAGTCGATAACACACCTGGACAAAATCTCAACCCATCACATCTATAACAAATCTAAAGGAAATAAGAACAGTGAGCACTGAGTGACGAGAGCAAAATAAACACACCAACATTTGTTATAATATCACAACATTCACAGGCAAACAATGTCTTGCCAGCCAATAGTAAAATCCCCAGTGCCCTCGCCCAGTTTAAACCCTGTGATGACAATTCTCCTCTCGTCTAATAGAACCCTTTAGGAAGTATGTACAGAGACAAAATTAGCACAAGTACAGCTTTTATTTAATTAATTCTTGCAATGAGAGTAATCCCAGTGACAAAGGTAACAGTGAAGAATCTCTAAAGTAACACAGGACAATCATCAATATTTATACCGTCCAGGGGTGTGGCACGATAATGCACAGCTGTCCCATGTTAACATTTTCCCTTTGTTCTGCCTGCTCATGGGTTCTAAACAAAGGGCAGGCAGTCCCTCCTCTTTCCCCTAGGGGACTACAAACACTGTATGTGGCCTTTTCAACTCAGAATGGTCAGAAGCCTTCTGGGCAAAGAACAGATACACTGATGTCTTGAACACATTAACAGATAGCAAGAAGGACACTATTCAATACATGACGGCCATAAACGAGAAACCTAACAAACAAAGATCAAATACCCTCTCCCACATTTATTTATTTATTTATTGCACCATCTACACATCTAACATTCCTCTGACTTCCTAAACACCAGTACTCAGTACCTTTACCATTACGCCCATCACTAGAAATATACATTGTACAATCCATTAATTCAGTTAAATCTCCACAGAAACCCCCGCCAACCAGAATGTGTTACAGTGTAAGACAGAGGGACTTACTTGAGCGCTTTGTGCCCATAGACTGCTTTGCCACTTCCACAATGGCACCGAGACCCAAACCAACCGCCAGCCCTACCCAGGAGACAGACATGGGGAACTATGGTTATACGGACACAAGGGAATAACATTAGTTTGGCACCAGCAAGGCCACAACTTCCTGGTTCCACCCCACTTCTAACACAGTAACGTCAACCTGAAGAGACCAGTCAGAGAGAAGCTAATATATAACGGGATATTGAAATGGACCTCTCTTACCCCCAAAGTTCGCCAGCCTACTTAATCTTGTGGCGGGGACCTTCCTCTCTCTTGCACGATCACTAAGCTGCAAAAAAAATAAAAAATTTGGACTGGAAAATATTTCACATCCAACAATCAAATGAATAAATGTAAGCTATAACGTAAACCTCCAGAATATTTCAGGCCAGGAAGTTGCATGCAAAATGAGAGCAACGTTAAAACGGTAACATGAGCTACAGTACGGATCACTGTACGATAACAGCCTCTATAACCCGTCAGTCTCCACGGTACGCAGCCCTCCGGCACTAAACGCTCCACTACTCGGCAGAACGTTTCCGACCACAAAGTCGACCGGAACCAGGAAGGACGACTGAGGTCACGCACCTTCTGCTTGACGACGGGCCGGTTGAGCATCGGCTTGGTCTCCCGGGCTTTCTCAATGTCCTCTGGGGTAAGTCTGGCCACCACCGAGTCGTGGACGAGCCTGGCGTGTCGTAGCGACGAGGCGACGTGCAGGAACCGGACACTTTGACCAGGCATTCCCGCACCTCCTGGACCCCCAGCGTGGCCGGGAGGCGCTCCGCGAGACGTCTCCGTGGCTCCGGCGTCTGGGGGGAGCTCGGAGGCCACTGACCACCTAGCGGCCTCTTCCGGGTCGATGTCCCAACCCTCCGCGTCCGGGAACACGTCCTCCTTGATGGACTGTGACTGTAGAACAGTGTTTTAAAAGACATGTCACATTCAGTGCCTTGTTCAATGTCTCTGCATGTGACAAACACTGGTGTAACATAAGACTGCGTGTAAACAATCGTTAAGTGCAATAACGTCCTCATCCCATGTGTATCTACTTGGCCCTTTTCTCTCTTGTGTCAGAAACCTACCGTGGCAGCTCCACCCATCAACGTGCCCACTGCAACCTCCACCACCTCTTGGGCAGCTCTGACCCCGGTGCCCAGTGTGGAGTTACAGGCCATCAGCCTGAGCATCTCCCCCTGGGAGTCGGCAAAGGCTCGGCCCACCTTCCCTACTCCCCGCAGCACCTGAAGCACCTCAGCCAGCATTACTACAACAGACGAAAACGCACACCGGAGATAAGCTCGTCGCCCACGTCTCTACGAGGAGAACTTAAGCAACATACACACGTGACCTGCACACTTGGTCCTAGAGCCCAAAAATAATTATTTCCAAAACACGTCGATTAGAGCAGAGTGAAAATGGCTAGCTAGTTAGCCGAATAAATAAAGATATCATTACATAATTATACGTTACTTTAACTGTATTTATTTCACGCCTAGATCATGTGGTTTACTAGCTAAGTTTGCTAACTATCTCGCTAGAAACTTCAAAACAGAGGTGGCTAGACCACATGAATAAAAAGTAAACGAAAGCAAACGTGTCTCACACATTACTTGGCTTGCTATCATGTAATGGGCGGGGATACCAAGGTCACTTACTATTGACTTTACGTTATATGTAGAAGTCGAAGTAGCAGAGTGTTGTGTCCTCTGTCCCGCGAAACGTGAATCCATTCTGTCCTGCAACTACGACCAAAACCGGAAATGGAAATTTGACACGAATGGCTGCGGTCCAATCGTGTCCCATTCACTCTGACCAACCAAAATCTGTCGAAATTTACAAAGAAAATTTTGAATTAATGTGATGAAAGTTTTGTTGTTGTTGTTTTACTAATCTGCATAATGTAATTATGCATGTAATAATAATTATATATGTACATATGTACACAACATATGTTTGTGTATATTAAAATATAGTAACACTTTTTTCGAGGGAATTACATTGTCATATGCAGGTTTTAAATCTCATACAGTTTGTCTATAAAAACATTTCTAAAAAAGGTAGAAACTTTTTTAAAAATACATCTGCATTATAAATAGAGACATTGACAGTCAGTCACGATTTACCTATAACATGTTTTTCGAAGGTGCAAATGTCTTTTTTCTTCACTGAGAACTTTTCGCCACAGAGACGGGGTGTATCCCTGTTGAACTGACCTGCCACCTTAAATTAGTATTCATGAACAACTCCCCCAATCCTAACCAAGTGTAGAGCTCAGTGCACCCATAACCTATCACCAGAATGCAATTAAAGTTGACAATCTGTCAAGACCCATGTAAAATTATGAGATCCCGCATTACTGCTTCTGGTCAAATATAGTTGATGGCTGAGTGACACAGTGGACTAAGAACTTCCACAAAGGAAAGCTGGGTTATTTGAATTTGAAACCTGACCTAGACATGCTAAGAGTTCCCACAGTCCTGCAGAGGTCACCACCAATTGTGTTGGTCTGGCCGGGATGGATGGGTGAATATTGGACAGGGCTCCCTTGTGTCGCAGTGCTCTGGTGACCCCTTGTGGTAGGTTGGCACGTTCACGCTAAATAGTAGTCCTTGGCGGGGAAATGTACGTCTTATCAGAGAGTATGTTCAAATACCCCCAGTTTGCAAAGGCGGTGTTATAAGAAAGAGAATAGCTTGGAAAGATGTACATCGGAGCAAGGTATAAAAAATAGTAATAAGAATACGCCTCCAAAAGAGATCCCAGAACACCCATGTAGGCTACATCCAAGACAATGTCATGACAGTAGATAGCACAGCTCAGGCACTGAAACACCTCACTGTGTTTAACGTTAATGTTGGTCCCCGTATTTCGGGTACAACAAATTACGATGATTCCTTTCCCTGTCCTCCTTTACATCAATAAAATAGTAAGGCCATTCTTAGTATCACATTTTGTCAACAGGCTTTATTGAATGTGGATAACGGTGAACGGAAACTACTGCAATGATTGCTTGTGAGTACGTGTGTGACTGTCATAGATACGGAGCTAGAACAGTATATTGAATAATAGATTTGACCTATCAGCTAACATATCAACATGCATATCAAATGACATATCAGCAAACATATGACTCCAGTAATTACAGGGGAATTTGCCCGAAACAACAACCTCTAAAAACTCTTAATCTTATTTTCTCTGTGAATTTAATATCTTAACAACATTTTAAATTGGCCTCCTACCAAGATACTGTATGACAGACCATGTAAACACTCTATATTACCACCAAACACACCCTTATTGACCATCAAACAAAACAGACTGTTGATATAGAAGAGCAGCTTATAGACATCCAAACCAGTATCTATCGTAAAATACTGCACTCAGTCAGAGAACACTTTGGCTACCCATTGGCACTCTATATGGCTATGAGGTGTGGGGTCCACATACCCACTAAGAAGTTATTAAATTATATACGCTTTTAACTGAAGCTCTGCATGCAGGCTTTGTGAAAGTCTACAAAGCAAAACCATTAATAATTAATGCAAAGAAGATTTAGGCTTGTACCCACTAACTTATCAACATCCAGAAAGGGGCTGTTAAACTTCGCACCCACTTAAGTGAAAGTGATTTTCTGATTTTACATAACAAATCCCTCATCTACACAGAGTGTAGAATCTAAAGAGCTGGTCTTGAGGACAATTTTACACACAATAAATACTCAACCTCTCAAATATGTACAGACTCATAGAGCATTGCCTTACTATTTAGAGAGAAGAAAGGCTTCCCACAAAACGATGTGGAAACCGAGCTGCACTTCGTAACCTACTGCCAAACGTCTGCCCACATTAGAGACACGTAGAAGACGAAAAAGACGACCCCAGAAGGGACTGCATTGAAAATAAATTAAATAAAACAAATATTGTTTGATTCCCCCTCGGTTAAGCAAAATACGTCAATGTGCAATCAAAAGCAATACGATTATTTACACAGGAGAAAATGGCATCCCATGGAGCACAAACAGCATTGTAAACATATTATGTATTTTCTTTTTTCATTACTATTTACTTTGTCAAACAATTTACATGTTTAAAACACAGCAGCTCACTGGTCCTCAAGCCACTCGCTGGGAAACCGAGCCATCTCATCAGGGCTGGATTCAAACTCAAACCGAAAACAATTGAAATCACAGGCTATTCCAACTTTTCAATTTCGTCATGACATCTGGTAAAGGCCAATCGAGCTGGGTGGTGCTGGGCTGTGGGCACAGGTCCCACTAGAGGACGTTGGGCACTCATGCCCCCCTCATGGAGTCTGTTTCTGACAGTTAAGTGGTTAGAGGTTAGTTAGTTAGTGGTTAGAAACATGCACACCAGTAGCCAGCTTGAGGTCATTTTGTAGGGCACAGGCCTTCTTGTTCCTCCTTGCACAAAGGAGCAGATACTGGTCATGCTGCTGAGTTGGTGTCCTTCTATGGCCCTGTCCAGCTCTCCTCGTCTGTCTCCTGGTATCTCCTCCATGCTCTTGAGAATGTATTTGGAGGACACTAGCAACACAAAAAACTAGGGAAGAATCAGTCAGAAAGGATAATGAGAGAGCAGTTGTCTGTGGACACCACCTGCAAAACCATTCCCTTTTTGGTTTTGTCTTGTTGTTTCCTCTCCAGTGCACCTGTTGTCACTTTCATTTTCACCAAAACAGGTGACATTGATTCACAATCAATTATGCTTCCTAACTGGACAGATTGATATCCCTGAAGTTTAATTAACTTGGTGTTATACTGTGATGATTACGTGTTCTCTAAATTGTTTTAGCAGTGTAGATTAATGAACAATGTCAAGTTATTAAAATGTGAATTGACACTAAGAGGGGGGCGGCGGCTTAGAGGGGGAGTGGAGCAATACGCCATATATGGGCACACCCTCGATTCTGCATTGCTATTGGCTGTGGGCCTTGTGCAGCTGCCTGTCAACAAGATGGCCTTCCTCCTCACTGCTGTTCTGATTCCGAATATTTTGGTTTTTGAGAGCACATCGTAAAGAAAGACTTGTGTAATATTTAAGCAACGCAGGCAGATGAAAGAGGAAGAGTGTGAAACGGAACTAGGATCAGTACCAACGTGTGTACAATCCAAAAATTGCCATTATATATCGGTATTAACATTACGGTTTAGATACTACTCTGCGGCCAGCTACGTGGACACGTAAAATATAACCAAAGTCACCTGCACCTCATCCTTACTACTTTAGTCGGATTCGTCGGTCACTTCTTGAGAGGGTACGGGGACACTTGCCGGTATTGTCATTGACACCTTGCGGGTCTACAGGTAAGATGACGAACCGAGAACAATTGCACTTTGTTAGCAAAGCTTAGCCAACGACATTGCACAGGTCGAATCTAACTAAAGTTCGCTAGCTATACACCATTAGCCATCCAACAATATGGGTTCCATCGCCGTTTTGTTGGGCTAGCTACTAGCATACGCTATTTCGACAACACGCATAACCGTACAGGGTTGAAACCTGTAGCATGTAAGCTAGTTGTATTACGGTTAAATAGACACTTGTCCCTATTGCTTGGTTGTCTCAATGTTAGCCGTGATGATTTGAACAGATTTTTGCGAACAAAGGTGTTGGAGGTTTAACGACACTATTTAACGATGGCTACATTTTGTGTTTACTTCGGGCCTGCACATCAGAACGGTTGCTAGATTGCTATTAGCATACATGGTTAGCAGATAACGCAAGAAGGGTTACTGTGGTTATGTTGGTTGCGGAATACATTTCCCCTTTACCCATTTATTATTGTAGTTGGTTAACGTGTATACTCCTTAACAACTCAGTTACTTAGCAATATGTGGTGCTTAACTAACTAACGAACGTCAATTACGAAATTATATATTTTCACTGGGTAGTTAACTACTAGTTACAGTCGTTACTCTAGGTAGCTAGCGATCCTACTTCGTTCACTTATGGTTAACAGTCGAATTCGGGTATTGTAGAAGTTCTACTGCTGTAGTTAACTAAACCAGTGTCTAAACCTTCTCCGGTTTTACCAGTCTGCTTGACAGTTTTCTATGAATATATATTTCCTATTATCATTTAGCTAATGTGACCTAACTAATGTAGCTAGATTGCGCAAGAACATATTCTTGTTAATTTCCACTGACTGGGGGACATTAAACTACGAAACAACTGAATAAACGTCCGTGTTTCGGCATTGACCAAGTATGGCTAACTTTACCTGTACACTTAATGGCCATCTGTAAACTACATCCTTATGGAAATTTTACCAATGGAATCCCTAATGTGCTTTGTTTTAAAGTAGTAGAACCAGTGTTACTGCAGTAACGTTAGTCTGTTTAGCTTGAAATGTAGGTTTTCTTCGGTAGCATCGACTGCCATTCAACACAGCAAAATGTATACTCTTTTCTAAAAGACGTGCCTAATGACTCTAAATATTATCTGCAGTGCAGTTGCTAAAGTCGTTGCCGAACTTCGTACAGGATGAACTGCACTTTTGTTATAGATGAGCTTGCATCTGTTATGGCTTTGACAACTATACGTTCTTTGGCCATTTTTGAAACCGCTGCAGGATCGAACCACCCTATTGATAATTTGTTAAAAGGTTCATGTCTGTCTTTGGGGATGAGAGGGGGAACTGGTTAGCAAAATTATAACACCATATCCATAAAGACACAGCGAACCAACCAGACGCTTAAATGGCCGGTGTCTGCCCTGCCGTCTTGTGACAAAAGGCAAGCCGGGTCCATTTCTATTGGAATGGGTGGAATGAGCGATGCGGCGACTCCATTGTCCTCACAGATGGGTGTCGTGAGCCCGCTGCTCCTGTATTGTCCCTGCAGCCAAGGAGAGAGACAGTGGCCAGAGTCATTTATCACCTCCCTGCATAGTCCACCAAGCCCCTGAAAGGGATGGGGGGATTAGGGTGCTAGAGATGAACAACCGGCCTGTCTAAATAAGGTCAGGAGTACCGCTCAATTTCACAAACCACTTGTAACTCCATGCTTTCCCTTGTTTAGCTACTCAATATTACATTTCCTCTGCAGTAGAATTGGAACAGTCGTGCTGAACGTTCCCTCGATGCTCAGTACCATAAGGTATGTTTCCACACTGACATCGGGTGTGTCAGCATTCTGCGTTGCTTGGCCTGCTGCGGTTCTGTCATCGCCCTTCTGCTTTGCGTTTGAGGTCTCAACGAGGAATGAGTCCTCGTGTTGGTGTGCAGTTCAGTGGTTAGACCACTGGGGGTGCTGTTGAGGGAGCCAATGGCTAAGCACTCCGTGCTTTGAAAAGGATTTGGAGGATTACATAAAAAGCTTAAAACCGGCCTTAATTTACAGCAATTGTTTCGGGGGAGAGGAAGAGGGAGAGCTTTATTTCTGCAGAGGTTTTGTCAGTGGTCAGGGAATGACGTCTGCATGGAGACAGATTGTTAGCAACACCTGGCCATGTTTAGGACCATATACATCACTGTTATCACTCTGACAATAGGTTTTCACCAGTACCACTAGTGCTCCTTGTTTATTACATTCTTCATGACTATTTTCTTTTGCTAATATGGATGACATTAAACTAGTTGACTCAAACCTGGGGACACCCGGACAACTCCTCACCTGAGTTAATCAGTACTGGGTTCAGTT
Organism: Novumbra hubbsi; assembly: GCA_016801125.1. Lineage (NCBI taxonomy): Eukaryota > Metazoa > Chordata > Actinopteri > Esociformes > Umbridae > Novumbra > Novumbra hubbsi. Next base: position 22,921 of record JACXGK010005387.1, on the reverse strand, counting down.
GTTGATTTAGAATACATGTAGTATGGGCTGGGGTGCCCTGTAGCGGTTTCAGGTCTCATGTCGTCTGCTAGCTTTGGCTCTCTCCGCTGGTCTGAACGCTGGCCTGCCCATTAGCCTGTCAATCATTAGTGCACTGTGGTCGGCGACGGCGATCATGCTTCTTATTTTGCCACCTGTTTATCAGAAGGCTTTCTTCTTAATTAAATTACATGAAAAACTGGGATTAGCAGCAAGCCTGTAATGACAACGAGGCCTCGGCACTGGTTACAGCCGGCCAGGACTCTAGAAGACTGGCAGTGTGTGTCCCTCTTCTGATGCACTCGTTAGGCTCTGAATAATAGATACTGATCCATACAAAAGGAGCCTGACTGGCCTTTCAACCAGCCCCTCTCCCTGCCACTCAGTGTGCTTCTGGAACCGTCAGTGTTCATCGCCGAGACGGACACTTGGCCCCTTGTTATTGGCAGAGGGTGGTGAAATGGCGCGAGCAAGATGGGTAAATGGATTACCCACAGGCCTCGGCCGAGGTAAAAACTCCTTTTAGATGTTGCCTGGCAGGCCACGTTATGTCACTATTCTGCTAGTCTAAAAATAGATTAGGCCTTCCTAGTGTCGCCTCCAGCATGGCAGGTTTGTGTTAGGCCTTCCTAGTGTCGCCTCCAGCATAGCAGGTTTGTGTTAGGCCTTCCTAGGGTCGCCTCCAGCCTGGCAGGTTTGGGGTAGGCCTTCCTAGTGTCGCCTCCAGCATGGCAGGTTTGGGTTAGGCCTTCCTAGTGTCGCCTCCAGCATGGCAGGTTTGGGTTAGGCCTTCCTAGTGTTGCCTCGCCTCCAGCATGGCAGGTTTGGGTTAGGCCTTCCTAGTGTCGCCTCGCCTCCAGCCTGACAGGTTATCTTTTAATTGTTGGGAGGGGAAACTATTTGCCACTTTAATCCTTCTTTCATCCCTTTTGTAGAGACACTTTGAGAGCTCTACTGGGCCAAAATATGTTCTTGCGTGGACGTGCAATTAAATATATTAATCATGAATGTAACCAATTTGATTGGCTGCTCCATGCTAAACGGTCAGTTTCGTCATTGGTGGGTAAGAATGTGTACTGTACCAGACACTCTTGCAGATGGTTACAGAGAGAGTTTGCGATTTGTATTATTATTTTATTTAATAAAAAGAAATCTAAAGCCCACTTGCATCTCTTCTAGTGGTCGAAGCTCCTAACTCCTGCTGGGGCCCACACAGGCCCTGGGTCGGGTCCTGGGCCTCCTTGCACCGGCCCTGTACATGTCTCCCAACACTCTGCTTTATGACAACTGAGAACATTTATCTTTTTACTAGCCCACATTAAAGAACAACTAAAATAATCTGCTGCTAGGGAAGCTGTTTCAGCCTCCCCCACGGACACATTGCCACAGTAACGGGGCATTTCTGTGCTCTTACATTTGTACTTGGCACATAATGTACTCTGGCCAGTAGAACCGATTCTGCTTGTCTTTGGACTGTTGAGCACCTTGTTTCAAGATGATTATTTAGGAAGTAATACTGGATCGGTACAAAAATGCCTTTTGCTCACTTTCTCACAAAATTGATTGTAAAAATAACTGTCCACTTCTAATCTATTCAATGAATGATTCACTACCAGGTGGTGATACCTATGTAGCCTCAGGAAGAATTATAACCAGCAATGTTATTGAACCCTGAACCATGAAGGGAGGGCCACGTGAGCCCTATAGCAATAAGACAATACGTGCTGCATCACCTGGCATGTTGTCAGGCTAGTAATACTCGTGTTTCTACCTTCTGAATAATTTATTATAGCATACATTGGTCAATCAATGCTGGCTAAAAACACGTAAGCCAATAAACCACACTGACGCCATGCCTGTTAGAAGTTCTAGATTAAGTTTCATTGGCCGATCCCTCTTGATGACTCAGTGGTGTGATCAAAATCAGCCCAGTTGGGTCATCGCGCTTGAGAAGAAGCTGTGATGCGCCTCGGTTAATCTCTACAGGCCCTTCCCTGGGTGCTTTCTTCATTTGCCCCAGACACAGAGCACCGAAATGGAAGCCTTTTAATTCAATTCAAAGCCTTCAAAGCGAGAGAATTGATCTTACAGTGAGCGTATGTAATACCTAATTCACTTTAGCTGTTGAGTGTGAGGCCATGAATCTTCCTGACTCCCCTGTTCTCCGAGTTGGTTTCTGAGCTGCCAGGAAGGGGTCTTGACCATCATTTACGGTGCTATTTTCTAATCTAGGGCTATTCGGGAATTTCTTTTTGTACCTAGAAAGAAATGTAGGAGTTTCACAGGATCCGGTTAGGTGAGCTTTGTGTTCTGGACTTATGGAGCCAAGTTCTCGCTCACATTTAGTTCCAGGTCACGGTTCTGGTCCGGCTAGCCGAGCTGTAATCATGTTTGGTGTCATGGCGCTGCATTAATTCTGTCCCCTTTTTCTGCCCCCTGCAGGTTGTATGTCTTCTTCCTGTGGCAGTGCCCGCCGGCTGTGGCAGACGGAATGAGAGGCCCGGCGCACCGCAGCTGGCCAGCCTAGAAGTGGCCGACATGCTCCCCTCCGCGCCGTGATGGACAGAGACACCTTCTCCCACATCCGGCTGTGGTGCCCACGGCCCTTCGGCACCTACTCCCAGAACAAGCCCCGCGGCACGGGGGGCACGGGGGTCGGCGGCGTGGCTGCGTCCCTCCGCAAGGCAGACGCCGGGGGGGGCACGCCGCTGGACGACGGGGGGGGCACGGTGTTGGACGCCAACGGGGTCACGGAGGACGCCGGGTCAGAGAACACTCCGCCGGAGGCCGAACCCGCGGCGGACCCCTCCTCCCCCCCCGGCGGGGGCGCTCAGGTGGAGGACGGCAGGGTGCTGCTGGACACCTGGTACGTCATCAAGCCCGGCAACACCAAGGAGAAGATCGCCTTCTTCGTGGCGCACCAGGTCAGCGGGGCAGGACCGCCCCGACCCAGCGCCATGAAGGTCAAGGGGAACTGGGCCACGGGCTGCACCAAGGCCAAGCGACGGCGCCGCTGCTCCTCCTACGAGCCCCCCGCCCGGGCCGACCTCGCCCCAGAACCCTCGCCGGCCACCGCCGCGGAGGACGGAGCGGGTGAGACGGACCTCCTGTCCGTGGCGGAGATGGTCGCCCTGGTGGAGCAGCGCACGGCGATGGCGCTGCAGGGCATGATGGGACAGACCGCGCCGCTGAACTCCCAGCACACGCTGCTGCGCAGCACGCCCTCCGACCCCGGACCCATGGCCTTCCTGTCCGAGAGGCCTGGCGCCCCGTCGCCCACACACAGCGCCTCGGAGGAGGAGAGCGAGGAGGAGGAGGAGGAGTCTCGGCGCGTGGCCCAGGCGGTGGCTCATTTTGAGTCCCAGCAGCAGCCCCTGGAGGACACGACCCTGAGACCCACGGTGGGGCCCGACTCCTCCCAGAAGGAGCGGGGTGGGGACACCCATGGCCGAGGGGAGGTGAGGATCGCGTTCCGGGTGTCCAGTCTGGACCCTCGCTCGCAGTCGGAACCAGCGGGCCGGCCTCGCTGTATGTTCATGAGCTGCGGGGGAGGAGGGGGTCAAACGGGGGCGCGGTCCAAGGAGAAGATCACCTGCGACCTCTACCAGCTGGTCAGCCCCTCGTCGCGGGACCCCAGCCTCCTGCTGGGCGGCTCCCCGAAGGCTGACCCCCACGGGGAGGGCCACGCGGACCGGGCCTCCGGCAGCCCCGACCCGGAGCTCGGCAACGGGGACAAGAAGCCCACAGGCCGGGAGCGGGTGACCGGCTTCCACGTGGAGGTGGTGGTCACGGGGGCGGTGGACCAGTGCGTGTTCTACGGCAAGGACAGCACGGAGAACGTGCAGGAGGAGACGGTGTGTTTCGCCGTGCCCGGCCCGGCCGACGGCTCCGAGGACCCGCCTCCGGGCCAGCTGTTCTTCCTGCAGCCCCCGAGGGGCCCGGACGAGGACGGCGGGTCCGGCAGCACCGGGGGAACGTGCTCTCTGGACTGCGCGAATAACAACGGCCCGGCGGGCGGCACCGCCGATCGGCCGGACTCGCCGCTCGCCGGCGCGGAGGACTGCTCCGACCCGTCCCTTTGCCGCCTCTACCGCCACGTCTCGCACGACTTCCTGGAGATCCGCTTCCAGATCCAGAGGCTGCTGGAGCCCCGGCAGTACATGCTGCTGCTGCCCGACCACATCATGGTGAACATCTTCGGCCACCTGCCCACGCGCTCCCTGGCCGCCCTCAAGTGCACCTGCCACGGCTTCAAGGTCCTGATCGAGGCGTACGGCGTGCGCGCCACGGACTCCCGCTGGAACCGGGACCCGCTGTACCGCGACGACCCCTGCAAGCAGTGCAAGCGGCGGTACGAGCGGGGCGACGTGTCGCTGTGCCGCTGGCACCCCAAACCTTACCACCACGACCTGCCTTACGGACGCTCCTACTGGATGTGCTGCCGGCGCACGGACAAGGAGACGCCGGGCTGCCGGGTCGGTCTCCACGACAACAACTGGGTGCCGCAGACCCGCGAACTGGTGCAGACCCGCGCCAAGAGGGAGGACGGCAGGTAGAGGTGCCCCCTCCCTCGGGGGCACGGTGCCCGTACAATTTTCCCTCCAGGTTGCCACCCCCGAAAAGGGGGGCTCACTGAAGACCATGTTTGGGGTCCTCGGCCTGCTCTCTCTGCCCGCTGTCACCCTCTCCCGAGGTGGCAGCGCTCCACTGGCTGCCTACCGAGTGTGTGGGCCTACGGTGGACTCCGCTCTAAGACGGGAGGCGTGGCAGGAGGCGTGCTTAACGTTTCAGTCAAATGCAGATCAAATGGCGTGTGGCGGAGACAGGAAGCTAGTTGTGTCACTCCTGATGTCACAATGTTTTGACTGCTTGTTGTCTTTGTTTTGAGGGCAAGAGAATGTTTGCTGTTGGGGGGGGGGTTAGGACTGCGTTCTCCTGCCACCTCCTCCCAATGATTTTAATCTCTATTTTAGCTCCTCGCCCCCCAGGCCCCTCTTGAGTTCCTGTTAGTCGGCAGAGAATAGTTTTTTGCCAAAGCCGTCATTTGCTTCAACGCGTGTGAAAATACACCTGGACCGTAGAACTACACCAGCTACCAGCCTTAACCCCCCGGTTCCTGCTTACGCTCCCAAGGACCCGACACAGAATAGAGAACTATGTTTTGACTCCTTTGAATGGGTTTGGGGAAACCGTGCTAGGTTTCAGTTGTACAAAGGTAATGGGAATATCTGCTCCTCAAATAAATACGTGATTGAAACAGGATTATGTCTTGCATAATTATTTAATAATTAACCTGTGGTGTAATTGACAATCAGTTGACAAAAGGATTTGAAATATTTTCATCCGCATGAGTCAAGTTGATGTGCAAGACCTTATTTGCAATAGCAGTGTGTAGCCCAGAGAGATGCATATCCAGGTTTAGCAAAGCGCTGTGGACTATTTTATATTATGAACTGTGTGCTTCAAATAATGAATGCTGATTGGCTGATTCAAACGTTCATTAATGCAAGGTTGTTGACGTTTTTCTAACAACGTTAATATATGGGTTCAGGTCTATGGCAAAAAGCCTCCACGACGTTTCACTTTGATTGGCCAGATGGCGGTGCTATAATAACAAAATGCATAGGGCTCCATGGAGAATGATTGGGGGAGCCATGGTCATGCAATGCGTGTCTGTGGGGAACGCATGGACGTTAATGGGGTTCTATTGGAAATGAATGTGAATCTATGGAGAAGGAATGAGGGGCAATGTGGAATTAATGTGAGTCTATGGAGAAGGAATAGCAGTCGCTGGTGTTTAATGGGGAATGACTGACAAGTAAGAATAAAAGGATGCCATTGGGGTCCACTTCCGGATATATTTTATTGTAACCGGTCCCTCTGTTATGCATAGTAGCCCCATAGAAACCCCGCCACACCCATCATAACCAGTGCGTTAGCATCAACAACATGCTTCCAGAAAGGCTTCTCGCTGATGTCGGGAAGCTTTTTGGCCGCCTCCACAAACTCCTCCTCGGTGAGCTCTGGCGCTGGAGATTCGCTGACTCCGCAGAACCAGCCGAGGAGACGACAGATGCCAGGTTTGGGTTCTTCGGCGTCTGCTATCAAAGCTAAGACGTCAACAGAAAATTGGGTTGGCATTGCGGCTGATTTAGCTTTTGCAGGCCGCTCATGAGCGCCTAAACATCACTTCACTGCTAGTTATTGTGGATAAGAAAATTCATCCCACAATACAGTGTGCGGTGCTGGCGGGTGGGGTTAGTTGGCAGTCATACCTGGGCTGTCCACAGACTTGTCTCGAGTCTTCTCCTCAGCCTCCCTGCGCGCTATCCTCCCCTTCACCTCCTGCTCCCAATCAAGGTCCTCCCTCTCCTCCTTGGAGTGACGCAGGCTGAACACGAGTCGGTGCAGCTGGGAGGTTACATTTATAGACATACCTTCAGTAGCCTAGGGATTTGTTAACAGTGTGTTCCGTGTGTGCTAAAGTGCAACTAAATAGTAATATTACTAATGAAAGTCCTGAGGCATTTGTACATTAGCCTGACCAAAAAAAGACTTCCGAGTCTCGATCAATAAAATAAGGATTTGTTAATTATTACGGAAGCGTTGACATAGCCTCCCTGTCAAATCACAGAGGAAAAAAAACTATTGTTAACTTAATATAAAGTAGCCATTTTGTCTAAATAATACTTATAACATTACTTTTTACTAATAAAAGTTAATTACAACAGGTCAATAAAATGTAATAAATTGCTAAAAAATGTAACTGGGAGGTTTTGTGGACAATGCCCAACTCTATTAGGCTAGCCAGTGACGCATGACCTTTTACTGTAGCTCACTGGCCAACCTGGTTTCTGGGGAACACGTAACATAAGCACATCTGTGACAGATACATTTATATGTTGGTGTATTTTACAATACGCTTGTAAAGCATTTATGTAAAAAAATCTGCAAACTTATATAATATTTTAAGAAAAAAATGTAAGGTTACACTTAGACATGACAGTGCTGAGTTTAATGATATGTTAAGCTCAGGTTTAGATCCAAACAGACTAAACAAGCTAGGTGTGGAGACGATCTGAATCTGTTGCTTGACCTCTCCTTCCATAGTTTAAGAGCATTACTGAAGTTAACAGAATTGCAGTTGACAGCGGGACGTTTAACAATTTTGTTGTAGCCACTGAGCTTGCTCATCCGATTGACCTAGCCGGGGGTGGAGCAAGGTGAGGTTGGAAGACCCCTGTCACCAACACTTACATGCTTGTCCTCAATGGCTGGTGTGCAGTAGCTGGCGAATAGCGTCAGGATGGAGGTACAGACGAACAGGACTATGGCGAAGTAAAGGTAGTGGACCCCACATACCAGGGTGGGGCAGTCAGAGGGGAACAGGCAGCTGCCGGAGCCAAACCAAAACTCTGGCACCATACGGCAAAGCCCCATAGCCAGGCCCCCCATCAGTCCCCAAAACGCCCCCTGAAAGAGAGCGGCATACTTTGCTAACTGCGACCAGCCCACCTAGGTTTCAGACTAAGTTACCACTGATCTCTTAAACAAAAACACATTGGCAAAGGGTCTATAGTAATTTAGCATTTTCGATAATAATACGTTTTCTTAGATCATCAAGGTATTGCATAACGTTCAACCCCATTTCCAAAAACATTGGGACGCTGCGTGAAATGTACATAAAAACATTTGCAAGGATGTGCAAATTATTTAAAATCGCAGAGTTTAGAGATCTCATCGCCTACAGTACATAATATAATCAAATATTCAGAGAATGTGGAGAAATCTCTGTCCGCAAGGGTAAAGGACAACAACCAATATTGGATTGCTGTGACCTTCAGGCCCTCAGGTGGCCCTTCATTAAAAACCAACACGCTTCTGTAGAGGAAATCACTGCATGGGCTCAGGAACACTTCTGAAAACCACCGTCTGTGAACACTGTATATCTGCATCCACAAAAAAACATATCTAAACAACATCCAAAAACACCCTTGCCCTTCTCTGGGCCTGAGGCGATGTGGAAAATGTCCCTGTGGGCTGACAAATCTACATTTGAAATTATTAAATGTGGGGGCATTAGTGCACATGGCATGGGTATCTTGGACATCTGTGAAGAAACTACTAAAGCTGAATAATATATACAGGGTTTGGAGCGACATGCTGCCATTCAGACCACATCTTTTTCAGGAAAGGCCTTTCTTATTTCAGCAAGACAATGCCCGACCACATTCTACACGTATTACAACAGCAACTGTAGTAAAATAAAAGAAAAAGAGTCTGGATGCTAAAGTGGCGTTATTAAACATAAATAAGGTATTATCATAATAATAAGGTCTGGTCACCCCTTCGAGCCTGGTTTCCTAAAATCCGACACCCAAAGGGAGTTCTTCCTAGCCACTGTTTTTCAACACTGTTGTGGCTCCTTAGGGTCTCAGGCTGGGTGTTTTCGTAAAAGCACTTTGTGACAACTGCTGATGTAAACATGGCTTAATAAATGCATGTGATTGATTCATATGACCTTAACTGCCTATCGACCTCTGACCTCACCTGCTCATTGACCCTCTTCACGAACACAGCCAGGAAGAAGACTGCGGTGATGGGCGGGGCCAGGTAGCACGTCACCGATTGGATGTAGTCAAACAGCTGACCGCTCTGTGCCGCCTGCACTACAGGAATCCAACAGATGCTCACGGCTACAATGACGAGGACCCACACTCTGTGCCGGAGACACAGTGGACGTGTTAACCAAGCGGGCGCTTACCAAGACCAACGCTCAAACAAAACCACGTGTTTCTGCGGGAAAACCAGGCGGGAAAGGGCCAGACCTGCCCACGACCATGAGCTCGCCCTCCCTGGCCTGGGGCCGGAGGCGCGTCCAGATGTCCATGGTGAACAGCGTGCTGCTGCTGTTGAAGATGGAGGCCAGGGAGCTCATCAGGGCTGCCAGCATGACCGCCAGCATGAGACCCCTCAGCCCTGGACAAGGGAACACGGGAAGGCAGGAAATCACAAGAACTCAAGGAAAATGGGAACGCTGGAACGACAGATCGGCGCCCCTCGGTACGGAACGCGCGAGGTGCCGGACGTCTGCACCGCCACGTCTCGTTACCGTTGGGCATTATGGAGACCACCAGTTTGGGGTACGCGATGTTGGAGCAGCCGACGTCCGTCCCGCACACCCGCTGACACTGCTCCGGGACCACACAGCCCACCTCGTCTGACAACGACAGGGTGACAGCTGCCGTTACCGTGGGGACAGTTACCGTGGAGCTCATGGCAGAGGAATACAAAAAAGAGAAACGCACGCTCGCCATCTGGCCAACGGGGGGAAAAAGTGAATTGTGTCTTGTCTTCCGCTGGGTGTTTTTTCCCCCCTCTGAAAGTCACCATTCAGCCGTTTGTCTCGTTCCTAGAACGGCTCATTTTTCCGGGGAACTCACCAGGGTACAGCACGCGGCTGATCATCCCGGGGAACACCATGAGGAACATGGGAAGCAGTTTCAGGTATCCACACAGGATGCAGCCGGCCTTCACGTGGGTCAAGCTCCGAGCCGCCAGGCAGCGCTGAACGATCACCTACGCGGACAGAGGGGGGGCAACAGATCCAACGCCCGCCGTTTCAAAACCATCTACAGGCAATTAAATCTCCTCGTTTTGAATGGATCCTCACAGACAAATGCACAATGAAATGAACCCAGAATATATGCATTCTGAAGGTGTTCCTGTCTGATTACTTTCCTGGTCAGAACACCAGTACCAGCCGCCAATGATGGCAATGCCAAAGATGACTCCTGGCCAGGGAAGGTCCCCGGTCACGGGGTCTCTCAGGAGTTGGAAGGCGTCCGCTCGGGGGGTGTAGCACTCTGGGGAGATGTTGTAGCGGTCGGACTGGAAGTTGGAGGGAATTGCTGAGCTGTACTTCTCCAGCAGAGCGCTGTAGCCCCCAACCTCGAAGAAAGCTGGTATCAGATATGATATATTACATTATATATAAATCCTGCATGCTTAAAGAAAAAATATATTTAAGAATAGGAAACCTCGTTTCTTGTTACTTTGTCATGCGGTAAAAAATGACAAAAAAAAATGTAAGTTGGAGATCGCAGGCTGTCTTCGTCCTTCGCGTCTAGACCGAGCCGCCGTGGGGTTATATTCCGCTCTGCACCCAACCATTAAGTCAGACCCGCGTGCTGGAGGACACTTCACCTGACTGACAACTTCAGCGTTTGCCTGAGAGTCGCTAGGTAACGATGAAACCAGGAAATCCCAGTCGATGAGCCCCCACCCACCCCCGTACGACAAATAAAAACTGCTTTATGATTCTGATTCAGCAAGACTCCAATAACTGGGATCTGTGAACTTACCAAAACCAGTGAGGACGAAGGCACCAGCGATAATTACGAACGTCTGGACCGTGTCTGTGTACATCAGTGCAGCTAGGCCCCCTGGTGGACAAAACAAATTATTACACATGAAATTAAGGTCATTTGCCACAACGGGACCTTTCTGGAATTGCGGCAGTCTTTTCTATGGCAAGTAACGGAAGTGCTTTGGTGTCATCGGATGGACTTGATGTTACCCGTGACTGTGTACAGAGCTGTTATGGAGAGCAGTGCGATAACAGCCACATAGATGTTCCAGCCTAAGGCCTGCTGGATAAAAACGGCCCCAGAAAACATGTCCACCTGAATGAGAGAAATTTGGAGGAAGACCATAACTCATACTGGTCCACGGAGATGTTCACAGCTCAAAAACTTTATGTTCTACTTCAAACAGGCACATTTAAGAAAAATAAAGCCCTTTAACGTTAGTAGAAATGGTTTTCTCTACAGCATTTAGGAGGCTGAATGAGGACTTTTATTTAATGAAGAATGCTTGTTAATTTCTGAACACAATGTGAACGTGGGTCGTTCATATGTCGATGTCCTCAGTGCGGTCCCGGACTCACAGAGATCTTGGTGAAGATGTAGAGGAAGAGAGATATGACGGACAGGTACAGGCTGATCCTGGTGCCCCCGAACCTCTTCTTCAGGTACTGGGGCATTGTAATCACCTAGGCAATGGGAGACAGAACACAGATCCACAGATAACAGTCACGGGCATCTGGACACTTATTTCCCCCGGACGCCATCTTGGCTGAGGTATACCGGTGTGACTCACCCCCGCCGTGAGGTACACTGGGACGAACAGCCAGCCCAGCAGGAGCACGATGAACAAGGCCTGGGTAGAGGAGGAAGACTCTTACTTTGAAAAATACCACAAAGCAACGTCCCGTGTTCTGTGCACTCAAGACACGTTCAGATGATTGGCGTTTCAAAGGGGGGCAAATTCTACCCACATTCCACTCGAACCCGCCCACAGCGATTCCACGTGCCGCTCCGGTGCCCGCCAGGCCAACAAAGTGTCCACTGCCAATATTACTGGCAAACAGAGATGCACCAACCTAAGGAGAGAGCGCCGGAGACACAACTGTAGGTTTCTCTGGATTAGAATGCCAACAACATGACAGAAATGCACAGAAACAAGGGCCACGGCGGACCGGGTAGGAACCCTAGGGGTTAGTTGAAATACTTAAATTCAATAAAATTGCGTATCCGAGCTTTTCAAGCGTCCCATATCGCCGCTGCTGTGTAGCGCCGCTGCGTGTGCTTTCAAATCTGACCCGATGTTCTTTTGGCAACGGCATTAAAATGCCAGAAAGATTGGAATATGCATAATTAAAACACTAGTTACTAAAGGTGTCAAAGTTCAAGTTGCACTCACTGGCCACCATGTCATGGTCTGTCCGGCCAGGAAGTACCCCCCTACAGTGCCTCGATTGGTCCGGAACATGGACTGCAATGCAACAGATTGGCTTCATTTAATCAGTGCCTTGCTTCATGGACAACCATGTCACTGTTCATGCTAAAGGAGCAGATTTAAAACTAAATATTATGCGTTTGGTTTTTTTTACATTTTAGTTTAAAATGGTGATGAAAATAATACACAGTGTTGCGCAGAGAGAATTATCACAGATGTTAAGTCATACTAACCCAGATGCCCACTCCAATGACCAGAATGAAATAGCCGACGATAACGGCGATGTCAGTGACGTTGTTTACGGTCACCTCCTGTGGCGCGGTCTCAGTTGGGGGACTTTCCATGGCAACAAGAAGATGCCAACACCTCTAAATATTGTCGAAGCAAGTATTCAGTCCAAGACTTGGAGCAAAGCGGAATGATGCTACTAATCAGAGAAGGCTGAACTTCTTTTAAGCCACGAGTCTGAAGTTGAGTAAAGAATGTTTAGGGTGGTTGGTCAGAAAGACCTTTGGTCACCAGAAAGAGGCTGATTCAGGAGTTTATTAATGACTGTAATAATTAACAAATAGCCTCTTCGGGATGCATTAAGTTCTTGTAAAAAAAACAAGTTCTGTCCACCATGCTTTCGTACACTGTCAATACAATACTGTTATACCGTAATTAGACATCCGTTTCAGATGTTTTTGGTTTGCTAGGCCCCCAGAACTTGCTTAAAATACAAAGACCAAATCCACCGTCAGTGTGCTGATTAGGCAGTTGATAGACCATGGCAGGATTATGGGTTTCATTCCCACAGCGGGCAAGTAGGAAGATTTTTCAGTCACTACTGTAAGTTGCTCTTGATAAGTGTGAATGCAAAACAACACAAATGTAAATGTCACATCTGCTTTGAAAAAGGGTTACCCACTCACCTCTAAAGATTATTCTGGAATTGTTATGGCAGGTAAACAAAACGCTAAAGTGACTATAACACTAGACATGTTTATCTGGTGATTAACATTTTCACCAATTGAAAAGGATATATAAAAAGGGCAGATGTGATTGGTCAAGAGACCAATTAGAAAAACATCAGAATTTGACCGACAAATATGGTCAAAACGATTTAACACATACTGACAGACAGAACACATACTAACAGAAGGACCAACAAATACTGAAAGAAGGACAACAACAGACAAGGAGTGTGTTTTTGTAGCCCAGACAAAAGGCATGTAAAACAAGACTAATCCCCCAGAAGTCTTAAGCAAATACTCCTTTAATCATGTGACAGCAGAACTGTCATCAACACATCAGTTTCCTGCTCAGTTCCAAGACATCCATCAGATGACTTTAGAGAGGGGATGTAGGATGAGAGAGTGGGGAAGGCTTCTGTGTTATTGTCAAAACCCAACATCCACACACACACACACACACACACACACTATGTACATCTTTATACAGACTAGGGGCATGATTCACAAAAAAAGAACAAGTCTGTTTTCAGGTATTAGGTGGATTTGCCCTGCATTTTACTTGTGCATTAACTGTTAAACAAGAAATGCAGTAATAAGTGGACAAGCTCATGAATATATGAAAGTAACCTCAGTTTAAAACCAACTGAACTGAAACCCCCCTATTATTGGTGTAACAGAAGTAAGTAAAAATGTATGTTTTTTAAATCTTGGTACTTATTTAACTTTTATTACAATTCTGTATATTTGAAGATGTCATCCCTTAAACGGTAAACACACTTGGCACGGCTCAACCCACTGCGGCTGACCTGGTTTCAGGTCAACGGTCCTGATAGTGAAAGTGACAGTCCTCATCCCAAGGGGTCATGTTGATTTGTATGTCTTTGTTTTGAAATTGTGTGTGCCAGAGAGAATGTAGCATTTGTAGCTTGTTATAGATAAATGTAAACTTGTCTTGTTCCGTATTTGTCAATTAGCCCAGGGTTTAGGTATACAAGCATGAATCCTTAGCCCAGGATTTAGGAATCCAAGCATGAATTCTTAGCCCAGGGTTTAGGTATACAAGCATGACTCCTTATCCCAGGGTTTAGGTATACAAGCATGAATCCTTATCCCAGGGTTTAGGTATACAAGCATGAATCCTTATCCTAGGGTTAAACCTTAGGCCAAGGTTAACAAACTCTTGTGTGAACACAGACTAAGTTAACACAGGGCCTGGGGCTAAGATAGCTCAAGGCTTAGAATAATGCAGTGTGAGCACTTGCTTAGCCCTGGGCTATGAAGACTCTTGACCCTTAGCTAAAGTGCTGTGTGAACTTCTTAGATTAAAGAAAGAAGCTCCAGGACTTTAGCTGTCCGGGAGCAGTTTTCGGTTGGCCTGGCTTAAGCCGTGCATATTCTAGAACAGAGGTCCTTCACTCCAGGACAACAAACGTCGAGTGATAATGGTTTTGGATCTAGCCCTCTGAATTAAACATGGAACACCAGAAGTACCAGTTGGGAACAGAAAAGCAGCATCACTCGAGTCAGGCCAATAACCCTTGATCAAGAGGGAGGATGTGTGTGTGTGAGAGCAGCAAAATAAAATAATAAAACATTCAGATGCCCCCCCCCCCCCCGACACAATCTCATTAATTCTGCTGGTGTGACTGCAGGTGTGATTGCTGGTATGACTGCTGGTTTCCGCACAGTTCATTAGTCCTGCTGTGGCCAGTCGTCAGGCTTGCGGTCCTCCCGGGCAAGTCTTAGCCTGGACAGGATGTGTTTCTTGGGGAACTTCAGAGTGGTGCACCCAAACTGGCTGACGCCCCCCGTGTCTCCGGGCAGCTTCTCCCGCCTCTGGACCCAGCTGCGCCAGCCGGGCTTCCAGCAGTACACGCTGTCATAGAACCGGGAGCCGTTCTCCCCGCCCAGCACGTATATCCGGCGTTTCCACCGGGCCACCCCCCCCGCCGCGATCCGCCTGGGAAGCCCGGGGAACACCACCGGGCTGGGGGCGCGGTCGCTCCCGCCTCCCCCCGCCCTCTCCGCCACCACCGCGCCGGAGACCTCGCGCTCCACCGCCGAGCCCCGGCCCTCGCGGAAGAACAGCACGCGCCCCGTGGCGTCCAGCGGCTCCAGGTGGGTGTAGTTGCCGTCTATGAACTTGGTGGCGTCCCGGGCGTAGCCGCCGATGGCGCAGACCCCGCCGCGCACCGCCACACCGCCCGCCAGGCAGGTGGCGCCGGACTCCAGGCCCACGCGGCTCCACGAGCCGCTCAGGGTGCTGTAGATGAGCACGCCCGCGTGCACCACGGCCCGGTTCTGCTCCAGCGTGGCGCCGCCCAGCAGGTAGATGCGCCCCCGCAGCGCGGCACAGGCGAAGGAGCGCAGCGGCAGGGGCAGCCGGGGCCCGGGGCCCCACCGCATGGAGGCCAGGTCCAGGGTCTCGCAGGAGTCCAGCACGGCCGCCCGGTTGCAGCCGCCCAGCGCGTACAGCCGCTCCCCGCAGCCCAGCAGGCCCAGCATGGCCCGGGGCAGCGCCATCGGCGGCCGCTCCAGCCAGCGGTCCAGCACGGCGTCGTACTCGTGCACCTCGGTGGACACCGTGCCCCCACGCAGGATGCCGCCCGCCACGAACAGCCGGCCGCCGACGGCCGTGCAGCCGGGACACAGGAGGGAGCCCAGGGCGGCCAGCTTCTCCCATTTCCCCGTGCGCGGGTCGAAGCAGTCCACCGTGAAGTCCCGTTCGCTCAGCGACTCGTCCTCCCGCGGCTTCAGGTCCACGCACACAATCTTCTTCTCGAACATGCCCTCCCGGGGCCTCAGGGGGCCCCCGGGGCTCTCGGGGCCCAGCTCCACACTAAGCCGCCGGCTCTCCTCCAGGGACAGGAGGCCAGGGCGGAGGTGGTGGAGCAGGCCCGGCATGTGTCCGTAGCGTTCCAGCGGCTGGTGCTCGGCCCAGCGGCGCGCCGCGTCGTACACCTCCGCCTCGGAGTCCACGCCCAGGCGGTCCGAGCCCAGCAGGCTGCCCAGCGTGCCGGGGTCCAGCAGCAGGAAGTCCTTCTGGCGGGAGACGCGGGGGAAGTGCTGGGCCACCAGCCGCAGGGACGCCCTAAGTAGCAGCTGGTCATGATGGGAGCGGGCCAGAGAATACATGCCCAGGCAGTTGTCCACAGACAGGTGGTCAAAAAGGAACCTACAGAGACAGAGATGGTCAGGCCAGTTCACCAGACAACACAGAGACAGTCAAGCTGGTTCACCGGACAACACAGAGACAGTCAGGCTGGTTAACCGGACAACACAGAGACAGTCAGGCTGGTTAACCGGACAACACAGAGACAGTCAGGCTGGTTAACCGGACAACACAGAGACAGTCAGGCTGGTTAACCGGACAACACAGAGACAGTCAGGCTGGTTAACTGGACAACACAGAGACAGTCAGGCTGGTTAACTGGACAACACAGAGACAGTCAAGCTGGTAAAGTGGACAACACAGAGACAGTCAGGCTGGTAAAGTGGACAAAACCGAGACAGTCAGGCTGGTTAACTGGACAACACCGAGACAGTCAGGCTGGTAAAGTGGACAACGCAGAGACAGTCAGGCTGGTTAACTGGACAACACCGAGACAGTCAGGCTGGTTAACCGGACAACACAGAGACAGTCAGGCTGGTTAACCGGACAACACAGAGACAGTCAGGCTGGTTAACCGGACA